>VZTJ01001353.1:91966-104259 GCA_013397795.1 Orthonyx spaldingii
GTCCCGGGACCCCTGGGCTTGGCCCCCCCGCGCCGGTTGTTTGTTTCTCATCGCCGGATTGAGACTCGCGGCCGTTCCCCGCTGCCATTGGCTGCGCCGCGGTGACGTCGCCTCATTTGCATCTGACATTGGGACGTCACCGCGCTGTCCCCCCGTGTCCCCCCGTGTCTGCCCGTGACCCCTCGTGTCCCCCTGTGACCTCGCGGCCCGGGGACGATGGGTCCCGCGGGGGTCACGCGTGGGTGGCCCCCGTGTCCCCCCCACGCCGGTCGCCGCTGTGGCTTTTCTCGGAAGGAAACGTGGATGTGTCTCCCCCCCGTGATGTTTAGACGCTCTTCGGGTGCAAAACGTGGCTTTTTGGAAAAGGAATGTGGATATATAAATGTATGTAAATACATGAAATATGTCATAGAATCACAGACTGAGTCGAGTTGGGAGTGACATTAAAAATCATCTCGTTCCAACCCCTGCCATGGGCAGGGACACCTTCCTATACTATATATTATATACTACATAAAATACAGTATATATTGTATACTATATAAAATAAATTTGTGTAAAGAATGTAAATAGATGCAACTCTCTAACACAGAGAAGTATTATCTATTTAACTTATTTCCAGCAAATCCTTGGTGCTTTGGAATCTCTCTCTGTGTTTAGATCTCAATTGTCTTTGTAAATCCCACCAGTTTTAATGAGATTCAGATGTGTGCTTTGATATTTTTATTGAGTTTAGTTGTGCTGCCCAGGAAGGGGCCATGTGTGGCATGGGGAGGGTGCTGGCAGTGCCAGGCTGAAGTTTGTGCCATGGGGCAACTCTGCCACATCCCAGGATGCTGAACCCAGGAGTCCCTCAGGTACCACACGCAGCATCTCCTGTTATTGCTGCTCTAAGGGCACCTCCTTTGGGACAGCTCAAAAGAGTCTTAAGTCCTAAAAGGGTAACTTTCCTCTGGATTTCATGTCTCTCACCTCAGCTCGGCTGAGCCTGACAGGCCCTGGAAACTAATCCTGCTTCCATCTGGGGGGACTCATTGTGGAAAAACTTGGACTTCGTGGAGTGTAGAAACGGGTTGAAAAGGGCATTATTGCTCTTGGAATTCTTTTATGCATATACATATTCGTGTAGGGGAACTACAGCTCTGCTCAGAGCACCTGAGCAAAGAGACTGGCACCCTGGGATCCCAAAAGAGTGGATTGAACTGTCTCCCTTGAGCCCAGCAATGCCCAGTGCTGGCACAGCACCAACCAGGGCTGACCTGGGCAGGTGCCAAGTGCTGCTGCTTGTTTGGCCAAGGTTTTGCTGGGCTAGGAAATCATCCCAGAAGCCCTCCCATAAACAGGTGTTGGGCTCTGGTACAGGACTGTGCTGGACCTTCTTTCCCACCAGGCTTAATCTACAGAGTGCCAAGAACTGTTTTGTTTTGCTCTAGAATAAATCTTTCCTCCCCTTTTATATTTTCTCACCCTCCCAAACAACAAACCTACAACAAAAAAAGACAAAAACTGTCTGCTGTAGCTCACTGTCTCTGTTGGAAACCTGTTGCGTCAAAATGCTGCTTGTCTGGCTGAACACAAAAGGAAAAATATAAAAGTTTTTCCCCAGGTAATAAAATGGTAACACCTGCTCATATTAAGACTGGAAAACCCTGTGACATAAACTTGTATCTAAGGGGTTTTTAATGCTAACTGCGCAGTGAGTCCTGCTCTGGCAAGGGGAGCCCTGAGTGGGCTTGGGAGGAGCTGGTGGGGAGCTCGGAGTTCTTGTGGTGTCAAAATCCAGGGTGCCAGGTACTGTTCAGCCTCTGTGATTTATGGAGGTTGTAATGCTGGGCTGCTCCCCTCCTGGTGTGCAGTTCCTCAGGATGCTTCACTCCTCAGGATACTTCACCCAGCTCATTCCAGACAGGAAAGTTCTAAAATTTCATAGCACAGCTCATGGCAAATATAAAATTTCCTGGATCCTGCCAGCCACTGGCAGATTTTCCAGGTCTGTGTGTGATGATATCAAACAGCACAAGGTCACATTTGTCCTTGGGGTAAGGACCATCCTGCAGCAGTGACACAAGAGCTGGTGTGGATGCAAAGACCAGCTCCGGGAAAAACATTTCCCCCTCATTCTGCAGCATCCACCTCCTTCAGGCAGGATCTGGAGGAGCATATGGGAACTCCAGTCCTTGCTGAGACCCTGGACTGGCTGAGGAAAGCCCTTCCAGGTCCCGTATTGGTCTGCCATTAATAAGAAGAGTCTCATGATAAAAAGTTCTTTTGGGATTTTTCAAACTGCTGTCTGCCTTTCCCCCCTCTACTCCCCTGATCTGCCATGGAAGAGGCTCCGGCTGTGAATCAGTCTCTGTTTTGCTGGAATCAGCCTGTCTGTGCTGGCAGCACCTCGGGGTGCAGCTCTGCCCTTGTTCCCAGGGCTCTCCCCAGGGAATCCCATCAATGGGCCTGCTGGCAAAACAACGGGATCAGCTGGACCTGGACACAGTTGTTGTGGGACCAAATGCATTAATTCAGCCTCCCCAAACTGTCCCAGGCAGGTCCCTGCCAGCTCTTGTCCCTCCCTTGATGGGGTTGGATAGAGGACAGCACAGGGATGGCTCACTGGTCATTTCTGGGGTGATGAGCAGAGCTCCCCTGAGCTGCCCAGCTGCCACTCCCCTTCTCCTGTGTTTTGTGTTTCTGTGCCAGCTTTATGATTTTCGTACATCCATCCCAGCGAGCCTGTGAAATGCTTGTCTAATTTAGGTAAAATGAGTTGAAAATCCCATTTCCCAAGTGGGTTGGAGGAAGGCACCTGATTTGTACCTCGGCCACCTGCCGGGATGAGTGCGCGGGGTATTCTTAGCTCTGCGAGGAAGGAGTGCTCCTGCCGCCTGTCAGCAGCACCCCTCCTGCTGCCAGTATTTATGGAAACTTTCAGGGAGCCTGTTGCCATTTCCAAGGGGAGTTGCTGTTGTTCTTGCAGACCGTGACTTTTGAGAGCTGCCTGTCCCGCAATGCTGCAGCTCCTGCCCCAGCGAGCTCCCAGCGCATCCCGGGGCTTTGCTGCCAATCCTGTTCCCTATTCTTAGCTCCTGGGGTTATTTGCAGCCATGGTGACTCAGAAAACTAATTATTGTGTTGAGGTTTTCTGAAGGGGAAAAAATAACTCGGTACATTGTGGTTTCCTTACTTCAACTGTAACTTTTAATATTTTTAACACCTTCTGGCTTGTTGTAAAAGAGTGTTGGACTTTCTGGAAGGATTATGAGAAACATAATTCATTTAGAAGCTCATCTGTCCTCAAGTGAGTGTCCCTGGTGGGCTTGTCCCCTTGTTCTGGCAGTGCCTGGGATGGGGTTGACGTGCCCAGTAAGGGGGTTTGTGAAAGCCTGGGAAGGATGGCAGCTGTCCTGTGGTGGTGGCCCCAGCTCTGTCAGGGGACAAGAGATTAATGTGTGGTTTCTGGGGCAGCTCAGCCCCAAGGATGTGGTGCACAGGCAGTCCCCTTGTGTCCTGAGGGGGGACACCTGGGACACACCTCCCCCACAAATGTGGGGCACCTGCAGACACAGGCAAGCTGCAAGAAGGGACCTGAGAGGAAGAGAAGCCACCTCCTGGTCCAAACTGGTCCCATGGGCACCACCTGTGCCTGGTGACAAGGCACTGCATTGACTTCAGTCCCCTGTCAGGGACACATTCAGATTCCTCTTGCGCTGCAGGTCCCATTGGGGCCGCCAGACTTCCATCCCCTGCTGTAAATGGGGCAAATGTTTGCTGCAGGGAAAGCAGAGGTTTTCCAAACACCTGGATAAACTTCACAGCTTGATCTGCTCCTGGCTGCCCCAGCCACAGAAGTGTTTGGTGGAACCTGCCGGTACTGAGGTGGCACGTGGCCATCTCACTTATCTGGGCAGGAGCTGGCCAAGGAGCCTTTTGTCTTGTGAAGGGCTGAGCAGGTCATCCTGAGCCCTCTGTGATGAGCTGATGGAGGAGCTTGGTGGCTGCCAGAGAGGGTCTGGAGCAGCTCAAGGCCAGGAGCTGTTCACGTCTAGGGGGACTGGGAGATTGCAGACTCACAGACTGGTTGGAGCTGGAAGGGGGGCCTTGCAGAGCATCTCATCCCACAGCTCTGCCATGGGCAGGGACACCTTCCACTGTCCCAGGGGGCTCCAAGCCCCGTCCAGCCTGGCCTTGGACACTGCCAGGGATCCAGGGGCAGCCACAGCTTCTCTGGGCACCCTGTGCCAGGGCCTCACCTCCCTCACAGGGAGGAATTCATTCTCAATATTCCATCCAACCCTGCCCTCTTCCAGTCGGAAGCCATTCCCTTTATCCTGTTCCTCCATCACTTGTCCCCAGTCCCTCTCCAGCGCTCCTGGAGCCCCTTTAGGCCCTGGAAGGGGCTCTGAGGTCTTCCTGAAGCCTTCTCTCCTCCAGGTGAACACCCCCAGCTCTCCTAGCCTGGCTCAGAGCAGAGGGGCTCCAGCCCTTGAAGCATCTCCGTGGCCACTTCTGGACTTGCTCCAACAGTTCCACACCCTTCTGATGTTGGGCCCCAGAGCTGGAGGCAGCTCTACAGGTGGGGTCTCACCTGAGTGGGGCAGAGGGGCAGAATCACCCCCTCACCTCTGCCCACAGTGTGGGATCAGCCCAGGACAGGGTTGGTTTCTGGGCTGCCAGTGCCCATAATCAGGTCACACCCAATTTGTCACCACCAGCATCCCCAAGTCCTCTCCCAGGGCTGCTCTCAACCCACCCAGCCCCCAGCCTCTGCTGGTGCTGGGGCTGCCCTGATCCAGGTGCAGGACCTTGCACTTGGCCTGGTTGAACTTCATGAGGTTCACATGAGCCCACTCCTCCAGCCTGCCCAGGACCCTCTGCATGCCCCATCCCTTCCCTCTGCTGCATTGACTGCTCCACGCAGCTCAGTGTCATCCACAAACCTGCTGAGAGTTTTGGAGATCAGAGCTTCATCCTGCTTCTTTAAGCTGAGTTTTTCAGAGGAGACAGGATAAAGTGAGGGAGAGGATTAATCCTCCTTTTGGCCCTTACCTGCATTTTGGCCTCACTCCTGCCTTCACCCTGCAGGTTTGATCCTGAAGGCTTTGCCAGGAGCCTCCCGCAGCTCCCTGAGCACCACCATGGGGCTGATCCTGCCCCTGTAGCCCACCCATGGCACAGATTCCTATGCACCAGGAAGGGGGTCAGGGCCACCCCACATTGCCTGACTCGGAGAGGGTGATAGCTGGTGACTGACTTGAATTCTTTGGGGAATGATCCTTTAAAATGATCCATTTCAAGTTTTGCTCCTAGGGGAGCTTTTAACTCTCTCCCACTTTCTCCAGAGCCATGGCAGCTGCCTGTGAGCCCCTGTGCCTTAACTTAAGAAGTTAAATTTGGAAGAGGGGACAATCAAAAATAATAGTGTCTGTTGTGTCTTCAGAAAAGACAAATTACTTCTGGGTTGGAGTGGGCACCAGACACCTTACTGCCATTGCCTGCATCCTGTGGTTTTCTGGGGACTGGTCCCTAAGCAGGTGGGTGCTCTGAGCTGTTCCTGGGCGGAACAGTTTTCCTACTGTCCTGTGAAAACTTTTGTCATGTTTTAACAAAAGAAAACTAGAAGGTTTTGTCCGTGTCATTGTTCATTTGACTTTAAGCTTGCTGGAGGATGAGCCCCTTGTAGGGGGCTCCCAAAGCCAAGCCTGCAGAGCATGGGAAGCACTCACTGCAGCAAGACATTCCAGGCTGACTTTGCTTAGGCAACAGGGAAAATCCCTGCCTGGCTCACCTCCTGGCCTGTGGTAGCTGCTTGGGTGCTTTTCTGGGTGACCTTCCCCTGGCAGCCAGACTGGGGGCACTGTCTTCCCCTGTCCCTTTGTGCCAGCTCTTGTCCCCAGCTCTGCTGTTGGGTGACATCCATGTCTAGGCAGGGAAAAACACTGACATTTGCATGAGGTAGGTCAAGAGCATTGACAGTGCCCTCCTAGCGTGGTGGGCTTGGGGCACAGCACAGGGGACCCTGCTGACACTCTCCCCAGCCCCAGTGTGTCACCTTGAGGGCCTGCCTGGTGACACCGGGATCAGCTTTGGCTCAGCACTTCTGCCAGCCTGGAAATGCCCCAGCTGAAAAAGCACATGAACTCACTTGTGGCCTCGCACTGAGCTGGGGCCATGGTGGCCTCGGGGGACTGGAGTTCCCTGTGACCTCTGTGCCTGCCCTGTGCCCACCCCTGGACACCTGGGGAGGAGTGAACAGTGGGAGACTCTGGGACATTACCAGCAGGGACCTGGGAGCTGTGGAGTTTCTGCCACAATTAGATATTTAATAAACTTCTTAAATAAATAATATTAATGCCATATTAAAAGCTATTTAGTGACTAGGCAAGTGCTCAGGCAGGTGCCAGGTTTGCAGGCAGAGCTGGTGTGATGAGGCTGTGGCTGTGTGCCACAGCCCTCAGGGCTGGCCAGGGATGGATGCACAGGGATATCCTGTGGGAGGGAAATCTCACTGTGCTCAGTGTGGAGCACACCAGAGTCCATTCAAAGCCCAGCTGGGCATCAGCCCCTCTTCGTGTTGTTTGCCTA
Source organism: Orthonyx spaldingii (assembly GCA_013397795.1). Classification (NCBI taxonomy): domain Eukaryota; kingdom Metazoa; phylum Chordata; class Aves; order Passeriformes; family Orthonychidae; genus Orthonyx; species Orthonyx spaldingii. The sequence goes on from VZTJ01001353.1 coordinate 98,543, forward strand.
ACTTATATTATTATGCTTTAATGATCCAGGTAAAGGGTGTGTCTGGCTGATTTAACTGGGAGCACTGGAAGGTAACAGAAGGGCCAAGGCTATGCTGTGGTTGTGGTGGTTGTGGGGTCAGAGAAACAACTCTGTTGTGTCTCAGTGCCCAAATCCTCCCTGCTCAGTGCCTCCAGGGGAAGCCAGGGACGCTCTTAGGACACAGAGCAGAGAGTCCTCCCTGATGTCTGATTCTTCCTCCATGAGCCTCAGCTGAGCCATCCTAGAGTGAGTGGGAAGCTGGGCAGGACCCCTGAGTGCTGCAGTCTGCAGTGGGGCACAGCTGTGGCTCATGCTCTGCCCTGTGCCTCTGGGGCAACCGAAGTCACCAGGGGCTTGAGAGCTGCCCTATGGGCCCGGTAGTGTCACACTGCTGCCCTGGCTGTGCCAGGGAGGAAGAGCTGGGTGTTGCAGGGCTGCTTCAAGCTCCATCACTCCCTTCTGCATCCGAAAGTAGCAGAGATCAGAGCCCCTGAGGTCCAGGGGATCCCATCCAAGGAGAAGACTCCTTTGATTTCTCATATTCTGTCTTGCAGAGCAGATGTTGTTCCTCTTGCGGCACCTGAGAGACTCCAAAGGGCATTGCCATCCCACAGGGATGAATAAAAGAGTGCCTGAACCCCAGAACTGCAGTACCCAGGCCAGCCACCTTCCCAGGATTCTGGGACTGGGGAAACCACTTCACTGGGCAGCAGGACTGAGCAAGGACTGGGGTGTGTATGGACACACGGTGCCTCCTGTACCCTTCCCATTCCATGCTGCCTAGAGCAGATGGAGTTTCCCCAGGTGGAGGGTCACTCACAAGCTCCATGGCCCCTTGGTCAACAGGGCTGTGAACTGGGGGTTTACACTTTAAATGCACCCACATCAGTGTGCCAAGCACGGCAGCACCCAGCTGTCCCCTCTCACTGTACCAAGCTCCCGATGGCATTTGATGGCCTTTTAATGCCCTTTTAATGTCTCTGGACCAAGAGGCACACAAATAACGCTCTGCACCTTTTGTCTGCCATTCCTGTGCCTTGCCAGGAGCTTGGCAGTCGTTAATGAAATTAATGAGTGCTGACCTCCCCCCATGCTGGGGGGAATCTGCTTCCCAAGGGATAAAACAGTGATGAGTTGAGCAGGGGTGAAGCAGGGACCCACAAAGGGCTGGGATGAGAGGATGGATGTGAACAACAGTGTGTGCTGGAAGCCGAGAGAGCCAACAGCATCCTGGGCTTGTCCCCACAGTGTGGGCAGCAGATGGGGGGAGGGGGATTCTGACCCTCTCACTCAGGTGAGACCCCACCTATAGAGCTGCCCCAGCCCTGGGTCCAACATGAGAAGGATGTGGAGCTGCTGGAGCCAGTCCAGAAGCGGCCACAGAGATGCTCCAAGGGCTGGAGCCCCTCTGCTCTGAGCCAGGCTAGGAGAGCTGGGGGTGTTCACCTGGAGGAGAGAATCCGGGGAGACCTTAAAGCTCTTTCCAGTACCTAAAGAGGCTCCAAGAGATCTGGAGAGGGACTTTGGAAAAGGGACTGGAGTGACAGGAAAAGGGAATGGCTTCCCAATGGCAGAAGGCAGAGTTAGATGGGATATTGAGAAGGAATTCCTCCCTGTGAGGGTGGGGAGGCCCTGGCACAGGGTGCCCAGAGCAGCTGTAGCTGCCCCTGGATCCCTGGCAGTGTCCAAGGCCAGGTTGGATGGGGCTTGGAGCCCCCCGGGACAATGGAAGGCATCCCTGCCCATGGCCGGGGGTGGAGTGAGATGCTCTGTAAGGTCCCTTCTAACCCAAACCAGTCTGGGATTCTGTGACAGCGCTGTCCTCGCCCTGCCTGCTGTGAGGGACTCCACGTGTTTACCTGACTTAGGGACAGCATCTGGCTCTGTCCCTGCCAGCTCCTGGGGAGGACCCTCCTGGGGCCCCTCACTCACGGGGATGGGGACACAATGCGGGGCTTGATGCAGGTAGGGGCTGCAGGGCACAGGCACCCAGCCCTTCACTGCTGCTTTCAGATACGACACCAGCTGGGACAGCCCATGGCACAGAGCAGTGCCAGAGCCACCTTTTTGCTGTCCCCTTGAGCCCATCTGAGCCCCTGGGATGCAGGAGGGCCACACTGCCAGCCTGTTTTAATGTGCTTTTCCTATTTGTCTCCCTTTTACAGGCCTTTGCACTGAAGCCAAGTGAAGAACCTCACAATTGCATTACACACTGCTTAGCTCTGATTGCTCTGGCAGCCAAACATCTCTGTCACCGAGACCTCGAGGGCTGTTTCTCCCCTCCCTGCCCATCTCTCCTGTGGCTGTGCCTGGAAGCTGGTGCCCAGCAGTAGCACTATCTCCCTGCCCATCCTGCTGGACTGCTCCCCACCATGTTTCAGCGTCTCACCAGCCTCTTCTTCAGTGACAGCAACACGCCAGAGCGCCTGGAGGAGCCCAAACCCTTTGTTGAGGAGGCGGAGGAGGAGGATGGCTGGCTCATAGTTGATCTTGCAGGTGAGGAAAGCAACAGAACTGGCTTCCCACAGCCTCTGCTGCACCTTGTCCCTCCAGAGCTGGGCAAACCCTTGAGATGTCAGCAGATGAGCTTACACTACATGGGAGCAGCTCTGCTCTTCATTTTTCCTTCTCTGGTCCCCATGCCCTGCTCATGGTGCCTAGCCCTGTGGTCACTGCAGCAGCCCCTGACCTGCTCCTCCTTTTTCCCTTTCCTCTCCCAGTGATGGTTCTCAACTTTCTGCCAGTGTGGGAGCAGCATCAGCATCTCCAGCTGGGGTTGCTGCTGCCCAGAAACCTCCAGGTGCCTCCATGGCAGGAGGGGACCCTGGCAAGGCACCAACCAGGGAGAGCACCCGGAGTTTTGCTGTGATCCTGGGGTGGGGATCCAACCCTGGCAGGCTCTGCCACCGGCTGTGGCACTGCCATGGCCTTGGCTGAGCTGTGCCCTGGACAGCACTTTGCCAGGAGGAGCCAAGCTCAGCTGCTCCCTGTCCTGCCCTGCTGAAAGCAAACAAGGAGCCTGTTCCCTGGAAGACCCCAGTCCTGGGGTGCTGGTGGGGGGATGTCTCCCAGTGGCACCTGTGCCTGCCTGTCCCAGCTGGGGATGTGCCTCCAGTGATCTGGCCACGTTTGGGTCCTTTGAGGGGAGTAAATCTCAGCTCCGTGGGGGTTATCTTCCCAAATTATTCCCACTGCCCATGCCAAGCACAAGGGATGTTTGGCACCAGGTCCCTGTACCTAGAGAGCCCACACGGCTCCCTATTCCCAGAGCCATCCAGAGCCCTGTTTGACACCACCCAGGCGGATTGAATTCCTCCTGTGCAGATCTTCAACTCAGACCTTGGAGTTTCTGTTGCGGATTGATGACTCAGCCAATTGCAATAATGTTTTTATGACCTTTTCCTTGTAAATCCAGCAGCAATCAGAGACAAACCCTCCTGATGGCTGTGCTCTGCTTTGGTAGCCCCTGGTTGGTTGTGACACCCCAGCCTAGGGGACCACAGATGCACCTGCAGGTTTAGGAGGAGGATTTTGTCCTCTCTCTTGCAGGCAGCAGGTCCCTGAGCAGAAGTTCCCTGCCTGTTTCCCATGCTTGTTTTTGTGATTCAGGTTGTTCATTAGGGTTTTTTTTCCCAAATGCAGTGACCTGGAGAGGGGACCAGAGCAGGGACAAGTCTGGGATGGGGGACAGGGCTAGCCCCATGCCTGGTGGGAGCACTATGGAGAGCTGCTGGAGGTGATGGGTGGTGTGGGCATGGGCAGCTGTGCAGGATTCCTTGTCCCTTGGGCATTCAGGTGATTGTCCAGGGAGGGTCACAGCAGGGCCATGGCAGGGGTTGTTGCAAGGAGGTCCCTGGAGCAGCCGCCACGTGTTGGGGCCAGCTGGCAGCAGCTGCAGTGAGCCTAAAGCAGCCAGGAGGAGCCAAGAGCTTCCCCAGCCAGAGAAACACTATGCTGTGCCCTGATCCCTGGCTCAAGACTGCAGATGGCTCAGAGAGGACCAGGGCTTGACTCTGGCACAAAACATTCTCACGTTTTTCCAGTGAAGTGCCTCGACTCTCAGTGCAGTGCTGGCTTCCAGCAGTGTCTGCCTGTGAATGCCACTCCACTGCTAATTCAGCTGCAGTCTGTTCCCACAGCAGTCCCTGAGCAGTGGGGGACCAGATTCTTTTAGCTCTATTTCTGGGGCTTGAGTTATACCAAGCACTCCAAGACCCAAACCCGGAGACTCCAGCTCCATCCTTCCCCTTGGAGCTGTGGTGGCAGCAGCAGTTCCCAGCCTGGCTCCCTCCCAGCAGCAGTGGCAGCCTAGGGAGCATCTGGATTCGGCACCTGCCAGCCTGGTCATTGCCCCCTGTGTTGCAAAATGCACCCAAATTACTCAGACCTTCCCAGAATGTTTCTGAAGCCACTCTCAGCCCCTTTCTTAGCCTGGCTCTGCTCAGCACCTGGGGAGAGAGCAAAGAGCATTTCCCAGGATGTGGCTGCATTACTGAGATACTTGAGGATCCCAAAATATTGCTTGTGACATTAAAACCTACCTTGGCAAAAGATAGGGGCAGGGTAGCCCCATGTTCCCTGTGCCCACTGACTGCTATGGTGGGAGTGCTGCTGGATCGGGGCGCTCCAGCCGGGCTCAGTGGCTGTCTCCAGGCTGACAATCTCCAGCCCGGCTTCTCAACAACTATTAATAGACTGATATCCTCTGACCTGGAGAAAGCCATTGTCGTGTTTGCAAGGCCAACTGTGGCCTACCCTGAGCCCTGGGCTGGGACATCAGCTGCAGGAGGAGCTGGGGATGCACCGAGCCAGGAATACTTGGCCCTGTGCTCTGCGTTTCTCCACGCAAGAACAGATTCATCTGTGCTTCCTCCTGCTCCCTCACCCAGCTACAGGGTCACACGTGTCCATATAGATACTGCACTGCCTCTCCCCTCACCAGTTCCCTCAAATTCCCCTGGTGAGGCTGGGAATTGGTATGGGCATCCCAACTTTAGGTGCAGGCTCTCTTCCCATTACAACACCAGTAATTCCAAGCACAGGCACCCTAGAAAAGCACAGGCCCAAGTGCTGTTGCCAGGTAGAGATGAGGAAGGGAAGGCATGGAAGACTGGGGGCGGGAGGCGTGTCAGCTTCTGGATGAGCCACTCAAAATTTGGCCTCTAACAGGCTGCAGTTGAAGGCACAGTGAAAACCTTTGCTGAAGAATTTATTCCCATGATTTCTTCCAGAGAAAAGAAAGGTGTGGACTGTTTTTGTGCTCTGTGTGTGCTTGGTTTCCATGTTTGCGGAGTGCTGGGTGGTGTTTGTGAGCACAGGCGTGTCAGCATTCCCCCGGCGCGGCCTGGCCCGGCTCAGGTGCCATCTGAACGGGGAAAGCAGCGTTTCTCACTGGCTGAACTTCTCCTCTCCTTTTGAGAAGAAAAAAACCCCACCATTGCTGCAGTAAACCCTGCCCGTGTCCCAGCTGTGTGGTTCAGCTCGTCTAAGCAGGCCCGTTCCCGTGCCAGGCCGGGTCCCCGGAGCGGGGGGTTCTGGCCGGGGCGGTGGCGGTGCGGTGGCGGTGGGTGTCTCTCGCACTAACGATGCCCCTTTCTCTCCCCCTCCCTCCCTCCCTCCCCACTGTACATGGTATGTGTGTGTGTCCCCGCTGCGCCCCGCATGGCTCTGCACCCGCCCCAGGCAGCCGTGCCCGC
>VZTJ01001353.1:104308-120962 GCA_013397795.1 Orthonyx spaldingii
CCGCCCGACGCCCCCCGGGCCGCCACCGCCACCGGCCGCTTCCCCGGCTCCGGCCGGCCCCTGCTTGATGGACGAGAGTTGGTTTGTCACCCCTCCCCCCTGTTTTACTGCAGAGGAGCCCGGCCCCGACGGCGTGGGGAGCAACCCCATGGAGGACCTGCTCATCGAGCACCCCAGCATGTCCGTCTACGTCACCAGCACCCTCGAGGTGGATGGGGAGGGCCCCGAGGACGATGCTGCCGCGTGAGTGCACTTGGAGGGTGTTTGGGGGACCGGCAGCCCCAACACCCGCTGAGGGACCAGGGATGGATGGTCAGTCCTGCCATCCCAAATCCCCACCTACACCCACGAGTGTTTCGCCCGTGGGCATAGTGGGGGACATCAGTGTCCCCACGCCCACCTCAGGGAACGCCCTGCATATCTATCTGGCAGAGTGTCCCAGCTGGCACCATGCGTGGCTGTGTCCCAAAACCTTAAGGGGTCTCAGTAGCATATTCAGATGGCCGTGGGTGCAGGACATGAGCTTGGCACTGGGCTGTGGTGGGACAGGGCTGTGTCCATCTCCCCTGCCCTTAGCAGGGTCTCCTGGCACAGCCACCCGTGTCAATGCCACTTCTGCCAATGCTGCCTGTGCCAATGCCACCTGTCACCCCGCCACCTGTCCGGGGGTGTTGGCTGGGCAGGGCCTACACCGGGGTTCTGCACAGGTACGGCTCAAGCAAGCAAACTCCATGGGACAGGTGGCCTTTGAGCACAATGGCCCCCTGAAGACCTCTAGGGCCCCCAGGCAGGAGGGTGCTGCAGCCCCCCTCAATTCCCCACCTGGCCCCAGACTGGCCCAGCACAGGGGTGTCCCACAGCTGTGGGGCGTGGGGCACCACCAGCTTCTCCTCGCCCCAAACCCCAGCATAGCAGTGGGGAAATTAACCAGAAATGCCCCAAAGAGCCCCTTTGCCCCCCTAGGCCTGTGGGCTGGAACCCTCCACATCCATTCCTGGGGCCACATCCTGGAGCTCTGCCCTCCCCCCAGGGCTGCTTTGCACTGCCCAGCAGCCCAGAGAATGCCTGGAGAAGGCACGTGCTCGGCCCGACGGCTACCGGACAAGCCCTGGCTGCCACCGTGCCATGGGGTTCCTGCTGGCCCCCCAGTCCCAGCCCTCCAACGCCTCCCCCTCTCAGTGGGGCAGGGAAAGAATGAGAGTTTGGGGTGAGCTTTGCCCCGGGAGACACTTGCTGGTTAGAGGACAGCATTCCTAGACAGGGGGTGGTACTATTCTTGGCCAGGGACCACCATTCCTGGTTAGATAACACTGGTCTGGGCTAGTGGACACCATCCCTGGTTAGGTGACACCATTCCTTCAGGAATTCTCTCTTTCCAAAGTCTCCCGGAGGGCCAGAGCTCGATCTCCAGAGCTTCAGGAGCTCCTGAGTGATGGAGGGGGCAGAGAAGGGCTAAAGGGAAGCTGAGACTAGCCAGGGCTCCAAAGTGGGATGGAGACAGACCAGGCTCAAGGGACTTAGTGGAGTTCCTGGTGGTGTCTGAATTTTTTCGGGTGTGCCAGAGCCTGCCTTGCAGGAGCACCCCTCCCCTCGGCAGGCTGCCGGGGCGGGAGGGCCGTGCCGGGCACGGCTTGCGGGGCGGGGATCGGTGCTCGCTGTCCCCTGCCTGTCGAGGGGAGGGAGGGCAGAGCCGCCCCGCTGACCGCGCTGTCTCCGCAGGGACGAGCCGGGGCCGGAGGCGGAGGCGGAGCGGCCCGTGGAGCCGCACGGGCGGGCGCTGGCGGCCAAGGCGGCGGCGCTGGACAAGGCGGGGCAGGCGCAGCGGGCCCGGCAGCGGGCGGAGCGGCACCGCCTGGGCCACAAGGCGCTGCAGCGGCAGAACCGGGCCCGGCAGCGCCCGCCCCGCCGCGCCAAGCAGCTCTCCGGGGCCTTCGTGCACCAGCCCTGCCAGCGCCACTGCAACTACTGACCTCGCTGCTCGCCCAGGGGCTCCCCGGGCCCCACGGACACCGGGGACACGGCGGCGCCTCCGCTCCACACCCCGCGCCCGCACTCCTCATCCTCCTCCTGCCGCCCTCACCGCGCCCCTCGCCCTCGATGCCGCTGGGCCACGACCGCCGGAGCCGCCGGCATGGAGAGCACACCACCCCTCCCCAATAGCCTCGACAGCCTGGACAGCCTTCGCCTGGGAAATCGGTATTCCCAGCAAAATCACCTGTTCCCGAAATGCACCTGTTCCCGGTGAAGCCTGTTTGTCCTGATAAGCCTGTGACATCAGTGCCTTTCCTCACATCATGACTCCCCGTACAGCCTGGCTGGAATGTCACAGAGACACCGAGTGGGAGTGACAAGACCAATGAAGCCACGAGATTTGTGATTTTTAAGAAAATCTCAAAATGAACTAAATAATGCTTTCGCCTTGCAAAACCAGCAAATACTCCTCTCCCTCCTTGATTTTTTTAGCTACATTTTACCGTAACAACATAACCCCCCCACTGCCAGTCCTGAGGGGGCTTGTGGTTGAAAGCGCTGGTGGAATCTCCGTGGCTGGGTCAGCCAGGAGGCTCCTGGTGCCTCATGCTGGTTTTTTTTTTTAAATCAACCTTAAAAGGAATCTCAGGAATCAAAGCATCATCCCAGCTCTGCGCCGGAGCCCTTGGCCACTGTGCTGGGAGGGGTGGCCAGGCTGGGGTGGCATCACTGTGGCTGGTGGTCCCATCTGAGCGAGCGCCTTCCTCCTGGAGCCAGCCACCTGCCCCAGCCACACCTGTGTCCCTGCAGATACGCCTGGTTATGTGTGTGTATATATTTCTCCCTGTACCTTTATACTCAGATGAGGCACTGTTAAGCTGAGGAGCGTTGTCTGCCTGGTGTCAGTCCCCAGGAGGGGAGAGGAGGCAGGGACCTGCACAGCTGCCCCGAGGTGGCCAAAGCATGTCAATGGTGGTGGTGAAGGGATACTGAAGAGGAGGCCAGAGGGAAGAAGCTGAAGTAAGGACAAAGATGGATCTGGGAGCTACTGCAATGTATCAGGATGGGGCAAGCCTGCGTGAGAGGATTGCTGTAACAGGAGCTGTAACAGAACCATCTTCTTTCCCCACTAAAAATTGCATCCTTTCCCATGAAGGGCCAAATTCCACCGCTAGGCAATGCTAATTTTTAATAGAAATCCCTCCTTCTGTCCGTGATGGACTCCTTCTGCCTTTGGAAGAACATGGTCCAGACTTTTCACTGGCTCCAGCACCAGCTGAGATAGCTCCAAAGCCAGCAGAAATTTGCTGTTCTGTTCCCAGTTTTCTCCTTTTAGGAACTGGTTTTGCACCCTGTGCCCTGGGAAAGAGTCCCACTCATGACCAGCTTACAGCCTGGATTCCCACCCTCTGAGACAAGAAATACCCCCACAACATTCCAGAAAATTCTTATTTCACCAGAGGTTCTTCCACTCACCCTATTGCATCCCTTAATATCAGCTGAGGCCCTCAGCTGAAGGAATTGTGGTGAGCCCAACCTTAGACAGCTGATAGTTATTAATTCTTTTAATGAGATAAAACCAAAATGAACCCTCCTAGCAGCAAGAGCCTCCAGCTCCGGGCCAGGGAGCCTGGGCCGCAGTAGCCAGCTGCTACTGCTGCTCATGTGCAGCATTTCCCCTTCACTCCACTGCCTCAGCATTCCCAAAAGCACAGAGCTGGGGAAATCTGTGCCCTCAGCATCGCCCTGCCCTCCTTGGGCCTCACTGCAGCCTCTGTCCGTCGCCAAGCCTGAGACCACGCTGCAGATCACCCTGTCCCATCCCTGGTGTCTTCTTGGCGAAGAGATCAACATCTCCTGACTCCAGGGGAGCGTTTACATCCTTTGGCTTCCTGGGCTTCACATTCAATGCCTTTTCTTTGCCCTGCAGTGATGCCTGGGGTGGACCGGGAGCAAGGCATGTGCAGGGACACTGGCACAGGTGCTTGTGACAGCAGGCAGGGGCTGAGCCTGAGCTCCCGGAGGTCTGATGAGGTGCTGCCTTCCCATCCCGCTCTTCCTGTGGTACTGGATGAGCTGCTCTGTGCCCCCTGGGCAGCAGCATCAGAGGAAGCATTTTCTCTCCAACCCCAACACATCAAGAAGTGGAGAAGCCAAGCACCGTCCGGCCCCCAGCTTGGTCCCCACTACAGATCTCCTCCTGCGCACCTGAGTTGCTGCCAGCTCCTTGGGAGCACCCCAGAAACCAGCGGCTGGCTGTGACCCCACTGCCATCTCGGCAGCTCCCAGGGAAACGGGCTGGGGGGAGCAGTGGCCCCAGGGCAGATCCTGCTGTGTCTCACCTGCCAGGCTCTCCTGTGCCTGCCCAACTGCTGGAAATGGTACCCCAGGAGAAACCCCTTATGGAAATCCTCCCGCTCGTCTGCTGTGAGCCGGAAGCCCTTGGCCATGTTCCTGGAGGACTTGTCTCAGCGTGGCACTGCCACCAGCACCCAGCCCCCAGTGCCCCTTTCAAACAGGTGATGTTCCTCCATCCTGGTTTTCAGAAGCAAATTCAAACTGTTTTCTTTTCCTTTCTTCTTTCTGTGCCAGTCTGAGATGTCTTTTGTCCCACTGTGCCCAGCCAGCACAGGAGATGAAGCAGAACTATTATCACACTTTATATCCAGAATATGTTTATAAAGGATTAATAAATTATTAATAATGTTTTCATTAAGAGGTTAATCCAGACCCTGAGCCTCTGGCAGGTCAGCAGAGTGCACAAACCACAGTAAATGAGCTCCTGCAACCCCTCTCTGTTGTTTGCACTCTTGCCATGTATTAACACCTAACACTCACCTGCCAACCCTTGCAAGGCGACTGTCACCCCCAGCATGACCCACCCTCCCTGTGCTGTGGCAAAGGTATGTTCAACCTGTGCTTTGCAGAAGACCTGCAGTGCTCTGCTCCTGCCCAGCAGCAAACACAAGGCCTGGCCTGGTCTCAGGCCTCCTGCCCAGTGCTGCCAGAGCAAGAAAACCCCTTTTAACTGAAGTTTTTTGTCTCCTCGAATCTTAAAACAAATGAAAGGTGCTTAAAAACTGAGAACTTCCTGTATGTGCATCCATGTGCACGTGTAGAATATTTCACAGCCCAGTGTTGGTGTTCAGTAGCTTGTTTTGGGGTGTGGGGTTGAGTTTTTTAGGGGTTTGTTGGTTTGGTTTTTTTTTACATACAGTCTTTGTGATGTGCTGTGTGGTGCTCCCAATGGGAAGGTTCTGGTTTGCAGGGAGATCTTGGGCTGGTCCTGCTGGGACAACTGGGATGAATTTTGCTTTCCTTTCTGTGCTTGTATAGGGGGAAACTACAGCATGGACTCAGGGACAAACCAATCTGCTTGGGTCTTTAAAAATGTCTTTTTCCCAGGCTTCTCTGTTAGAATGTGGGGTTTGGTTCTGGGATGCTGCAGGGATGTGGCCTGTGGCACCCATGGTGGTGAGAGGAGCTGCAGGGTGCTCTAACACTCCTGTGTGAAAAAGAAATTGTGGCTGTTCATGGTGGGACTATTCCTGGGCTGCAGCCCCTCTTCATTTGTTCATGCCCTGAAAATTCACCTTTACAGCTGCTAGAATGTGGCTGGTCCCTTTTTGGACTTGCTTGTGAACAACCAGATACGGATTTTCAGCACTGAGCCTCCTAGGATTTGGAAAGTGCAGCAGAGCTGTGTGTTATGGCCTGACCCACCACATCACTGGGATCAGGAAACAACCAGGATGGGGGAAGCCATTGGAATGATCACCGGGAGAAGTGGTGATGCAGGCAACTGAAAGAAAGTGTTGTATTTCTTGCAATGAAAGCATAAAAAAGGGAAGAGTTCCCAGTGGAGAGACCTGGGCAAATCCCTGTTCAGTGAATGTCAGCCTTGCTGGGCAGTGTGGCAGTGCTAGGCTCAGATACCTGAGCTGACTCCAGCCCCAACAGCAACTTTCCAGCCCCGTACTAGGACTGGGGGCAGCAGGGCACTGGGACAGGCTGGGGCCGTGCTCTCAGCAGTGGCTGGAGCTTGTGAGACCCCTTATGGAGGGAAGAATCTTTCCCCCACTGAAGCTCCCATGGAGCAGGGATCTTCTCCAAGCAAGATTTGCATCTGATTGCCTGGTTCCTCTTGGCTGCCCCATCCCAGCGTGAGGGATGAACCCCAAGGTGTGATGGGACCAGGAGGGACAGCCCTGCTGGAGAGGTGCCACCTCTTGGGAGGCACCAGAGCCCCCCTGTGCCCCCAGGCCCCCAGGGCTGTCCTTGCTGCACTGGGCAAAGCCAGGCTGTGGCCACGGCACACTCAGGACCCCTCCCCAGCAGCTGCAACAAAGTTCTCTCACTGAATTCTGGCTCTTGCTTGGCACTGCAAGGCTGGAGGGCCAAGGGAGTAGGGGCAAAAGTCCTCCTCACCTGTTGCTCTGAAACTTGCACTCACAAATGTGTTTTCTAAGAAACTCTGCTGCAAAAGCTTGATCTGGAAGGGAAACAATTTTTTCCGTGGGAGTCTGCATTTCCTTCTCATTGTGGATAACGTAAATGCATGCTCATCCCAAAGATCACTGCTGTGGGAATCTTCTCTCTTTAGGCATGTTTCTAATCAATAATTTTACATTTACATCATACTGATACTTTTCCCTCTTCTATCCAGTCCTACTGGGGAGCAAAATACTCACATAGATGTCTTACCACACCAGTAAGAAAGAAAAAAAAAGATGAAAAAATACTCCAGTGCAGTTCTAGGCTTAAGTCCCACGACTTTGCAGTTGCCCCTCTGGATCAGCGTCAATTCCATTGCCCTGCATAAAGTGGAAATTAAACTTCATGTGAATTTATTGAGAAATGAGTGAGTCCCCAAAGATCAAACATCTAATAATTAGAAAACAGTAAGAAGGCATAAGTCACCTCAAGTCAAGAGAAATGGTTCTCAGCATCTCTCAGAAGGCAGCACCGAGCCCCACTGCCCTGGGAATGGTTGGTGGCAGTCCTCAAGTCTTCCCTGAGTGTCTGAGTTAAAACTAGAGGCCATCCATGTCCAGCTGGTGCCACGGCGACTCTCAAGCCACAGGGGATCGTCAGCTACCACTGCTCCCACAGGTGGCTCAGATGTACCTCCAGTTTGCTGCTCCTCCTTTGCTGTATGCACTCAGGAATAGCTGCTGGCAGCAGGAGGGATGCACCAGCACCCCAGCAGCCCCCAGGTTCTCAGAGCTTCCCCCCAAGCCCTTCTCCACCACTGGGCTGTGGTGACCTCCTCAGCACAGCTGCTGGCAGGGACTGGAGCCTGTGGAGGGACACCCATGGCACTGCAGCCCCTCCTTCCCAGAGGACCGCCACAGGCAGACCAGGGACAGGAGTGGGCCTGAAAAGGAGCTGATCCCCTCAGGGCTTGTCTTCTTCAAGGTGGAGCTTTCCATCTCTCAGATCTGCTCCATACAAAGTCAGTAATATCCTGTCGTCCTCACGGGCTCCGTCCTTGTCCCATTCCCATCACTGGAGTGGCCTGAATGTGGCTGTAGGAGCTGGATGCAGCAGTGAGAAAGGCTCTGCCTGCCTGAAGGGTCTGTTCTTTGCTGAGAGGTGTCCTCAAACCTGTTGGAGGTGCCACCTTCTCCTGGCTCATCTCCAGGATCCCAGAGCACTCCCCAGCCATGGGCTCTGGACAGCTGGACACGGTTGGGCAGGAGGTCTCCCTCTTCCAGGCTGTCCATTGATGCATGTCCGTCAGCCTTTCTTTTTGCTTCTTGAAAACATTTGTCATTTACTAAACCCATAACTCTCTCCTTAGAGGAATGAGGATGATGAGGAAGAGCAGAGGTGGCTCTTATGTGTGATCATCTTTTCGGTTCTTCTGTGCAAAGTGGTGACACCCAAGTGTGTACCCTGTCACTCATTCTGAGGTGACACCTCCTGGGCTGACAAGGAGGTTGTTTTTCCAACCCCTTACTTTATACAGGCATGCTGCCCCATGCTTCAAAGCACAAAAAAAGCTGCAGAGCTTTGACACTGCTGCAGCTAAACCTGAAAATCCTTCTGTGTTTCACTCTATTTCATTACATGGCAGGGGGGAAGATTTTATTCGCTGCAAATGGGGGGGGAAACAGCACAGTAGCTAAGTGTAGCTTAAAAATGGGTTGCACAGGGGAGCCCAGAGTCCCTCTGCTCTTTCGCATTCACCTCATGTATCCTTGCTGGGGAAGCCATGAGCAGCTGTGCCCAAGTCTCACTGAAATCTTATCTTCAGCTTTATGTTTCAGGAAGTTTGGGGATGAGGGAGCAGCACCAGGAGTAGCAGTAAACCAGTGAAATTTCCTCCTCTATCAGAACTGCAGTTGCACAGAGCCACTGAGCACTGCAATATTCTGTCTGTATGTACCCACCCCTGGTATCTGCTTGTAAAACTCATGCCCGCACATCACCCTCCCCTGTGCTGGACTGACTGTACATGTGCCTTCACCCTTTTTCATGGTTTGGCATCTTTTTTTAGCACAATTACAGAACTTGAATAAATCACTGAACTGCAGTTACAAGTCCTATGCAAGAGGTGACCAGGGAGTCAGTTTTCAATATTTCTGTGTTTCTGTGTTGTTTTCAAAGTCACTGTGGAGTTTTTCAGAGAAGTCCAACAGAATTAATGCCCAAAAAAACATTTAGATTACCTTTTTTGTTTTTTTGTTTTTTTTTTTCTTTTTTGTTAAAAACATTTAGTATTTTGGATATACTAAATCTCTTAGGCAGCTTTGAAAAGCTCAGTCTAAACTGCAGTTGCTCCTCAGGCTGTGATTGGAGAGCGAGCAGGAGCAGGAGCAGCAGGACGGATGAGCGCCAGGACAGATGGGCTGTGCCATGGTTGGAAAAGGTTGCCTTAAGCCTTCCCTGAATGCACCGGAGAATGTTGCCGTGCTTTTGGCCCTGCACAGCAGCTCCGGCCTCCCATGGGGCGCAGCCACCACTCGGGGATCTTGGAGAAGAGGGAAAAACCAGCCCCATGTTTTCTGCATCACCTATGCTGTAGGACTGAGACCTTATCTGAAAGTCGAAGCTAACAAAATCCATCCTTTTTGTGTGTTATGTGTTCAGTTGGTGTAAGCAGGGTTCGTAGGGAAAGGATGTCTCCTCCTCGTAAGACATTGTGTAAACATTTGTGTGTGACAGACTGAAGGACAGACTGCCTGGGATACATTGTGTAGTGTGCCTGTGTGTGTGTAACCTGGTTTTGGTTGTAATGCTGTCTCTTGACTGAAAAAAAATTCTAATATAAAGAAAAACCACAAGAAATAAAAAAAATATATATTTAAAATCTATTTTATTTGTATTCCTCTAAAGCCTGCAAGTAAATCTGTCTGCAAAATGTTTGGTATTTTTTAAAAAGCTTTCAAAAGGCTTGTCTTTTCTGTTAGTCTCTCACACCATTGACTTTTTAAGACAAGGACACACAGGAGAGGGGATGGCACAGGCCGAGGGGTTGGAGTGGATTCTTTTCCCCTCCCCATTACCAAACCCTTCAACTCAGCAGATGATGACAGAGCTAAAACAGTGTTGATTGCCCTGAGAAAATCCCAGATCAGCCAATCTCTGCAGCATCAGCTGTTTCTCCAAGCAGAGTGTGAGATGTTCTCAGCATCCGCGAGAGGCAGAGCTGCCTCCAAGGTGATTAAGGGCTTGGAGATGAGAAGAGGCTTAGAGCTGGGACTGCCCAGCCTGGAGGAAGTTCAGGGGGATCCTGCCCCGGGTACCAATTCCTGACTGGGGGCGTACAGAAAACGGAACTGGAACATTCTCAGTGCAGGGACAGGGTGAGAGGCACAAATTGAAGTAAAAAAAGGGAAATTTCACTTAAACATAAGAAAATACTTTTTCACTGCAAGGGTGGTTGGCCACAGGAGCAGGTTGAGAGGTTGAGGAATCTTCATCCTTAGAGACACCCAAGATGAGAGGAGACACGGCCGTGAGCAGCTTTGGGCTGGAGTGGGATGGGGCTTGCCCAGCCCAGTGGTTGTGCCAGCTCCTCCAGCAGACCCAAGCTGACGAGACACCCATGACCCCCCAGCTGCTAGGAAAAGCATTTCAAAGAAATGTTAGAGTAGATATTGGGAATGAAAAAAATAGCTGGGAACGAGCCTTCATAGCTTTGATAAACCTTCTCATGGGAAAACAAAATTTGGCAGCTGGAGACAAGGCCTTATTTGGGATGGATGGAGCTCAGGAGCTCCAGTCCAACACCCTGCTCACAGCAAAGTAAATACTGAATTCAGATCACATTGTACAGGGCTTTGTTCAGACAATGCTTGAAATTCTCCAAAGAGAGAGATCCTACCACTGCATCCCTGGGGGAGTATTTTCTTCAGTCAGAATCTCCTCTCTTTCTATTTATCCTAGTGGTGTCCCTTTCTCCCAGCTCGCATCTCTAGAAAAGCCTGGCTTCATCATCTCCAGAGCATGAAAGGGTGATGAAGCCCATCTCCCTCAATATCTCTTTTTGGCCGGGTGTTCCAGCCCTAGGCAATCCTGGTGGCCCTCTCTTGTGTCTCCTCTACATTATCAACATCTTGTGGGTGGGTGGGAGGTGGAAACCAGGCAATAACATTCCAGATCCCCAAATGCCAAGGGGAGCAATCACTTCCCTGCCCCATGGGCTGCCCTCCTTGCCCACAGCCTGGCTCAGCTCTGCTCCAGGGCTCATTGCAGAGCTGCTCCCCAGTCCAGCACTGCTCAGGGGACCAGTACAGGGGCCCTTTGCTCCTTCCAAGGCTCCTTCCCAGTGGTAGGATCTTGCAGTTCTCCATTCCCAAGGTCCATGTCCCTGTAAATGGTGACCCTAACCTCAAGCTTGTCTCCTCCCCACAGTGTGGTATTACCCACAAATTGAAGCACATCCCCTTTCTTCTCCTGGTTTATTGGTATGTGGGTCTTTTCTGTGAAGACCTTCCAGTTTTGTGGACTTTGTCCTCATTATCTGAGACTTCCCACCCAACCTGAGCAGCAACAGGAGCAGCAAGGCCGAGCACGGAGCAGGATGAGCCCCAAAGGAGAGTGGGGCCCAGCAAAGAGGGGCTGCTGGGGCAGCACTCCCGTGCCCACATCACCTGTGCCTGTGCAGGGACATGGAGCAGCCACACTCAGCAGGGAGCATGGAGACTCTGAAGAGTGGCTGGGAAGTTGCCTGGTGGGAAAGGCCTCAGGAGCTGAACAAGAGCCTGGTGTGCCCAGGTGGGCAAGAGGCCAAGGGCACCTGGCTTGTCCCAGCCATGGTGTGGCAACAGGACCAGGGCAGTGACTGTCCTCTGTGCTGGGCATGGCTGAAGCACCTTCAGTCCTGGGGTCAGTTTTGGGTCCCTCATGGCAAGAAAGACACTGAGGAGCTGGAGTGTCCAGAGAAGGGAACGGGGCTGGGGAAGGATCTGGAGCCCCAGGAGCAGCTGAGAGAGCTGGGAAAGGAGCTCAGCCTGGAGAAAAGGAGGCTCGGGGGAAATATTCACTCTCCTTAACACCCTGATAGGAGGGTGGAGCTGGGTGGGGTCGGGTCCTTCTCCCAGGAAACAAGGGACAAGGTGACAGGAAATGGCCTCAGGTTGCACCAGGGGTGGTTCAGGTTGGATATTGGGAAAAACTTCTTTATAGAAGGGGTTGTGAAGTCCTGGCATAGGCTTCCAAGGACAATGGTGGAGTCCCCATCCCTAGAAGGATTTTTAAAAATGTGGATGCTGCACTTGGGGACATAGGTTAGTGGTGACCTTGGCAGTGCTGTGGGAACAGATGGACTTGATGGTTTTAAAGGGCTTTTCCAACCCCAATGATTCTGTGACATCAGCCTTGCTCAGTGCCTGTTACCTCGTGCACAAATAGGTAATTTCTGTGATTATAAAAGCTGAAAACTTGTATTTAACAACAATTTATATTTAATCAGCATTTTGAGATACATATTTTTAAAATTCAGCAAGAAAGAGAAGTGGAAGTGTGTGTGCACAGAGCTCAGGCTCTGGTCTCTCCCCAGCAGCTCTGGGAACACTGAGCCTGACCTACTTTCCATGGCAGTACATCCCAACCCAGCGCTGGTGGCAGCAGTTACTGGGACAGAGGATGCCAGGCTGCTGCCTGGCACAAGCCTTTACCCCATGGAATTGGGCCCTTCCCCTGCTTGCTCCCTGCTGAGCTCCCTTGGTGGGGAGCCAGGCTGCAGGGGCTGCTCTGCTCCCTGCACAGCCTTGGGGCTGCAGGGTGCCCTTCCCACCTCCCCCTACTTTGCAGGAACAGCTGTGTCTGTTCATTTGTTTGTGGTTAAACAAATTCCTGGCTAAAGCTACATATAAGGAGCTTGCAGGCTCAGAGCTCTAAATAATCCTTCCAATCCCCCTGTTTGGAACGATGCTGCTGTTGTTGCTAATAATAACTCAACTCAATTTATAGGACAATAACATTTATTTAGAGCATGAGGGATTCAACATTATACAAACCCTTAAATTTATTTTTTGTTTCACTGGTCCATTTCTACAACAAATACATCAGATCTACTATATCATAATAAAATTATTTACATTTCCAAACAACATGGGGTTTGTTTATAAACCCTCTGACTGCTATTCACATACAGTACTTAAACAACAGCACATTACATTATTTTAATAGCTAAAAAGACAACCCTGTATTCTAAATTGTTTATGAAAAGTGGAAACAAATAAATTTACAATTCTCTTCCCCTCCCCTTCCATTTCATACAAACACATTACCCTAATGTGCTAACCCTGGACTTCACTTTGCAAATCCAGGGAGTTTTAGAAGAACCCAGTTTTTATATCTATTTATCTGTTTTTTAGAAAAAAAAAATCATTTATTGGGAACAGTATAATATTAAAATGACTTACTGTACAGAATTTTATTTAAAAAAGAAAAATCACAGCTCAAAATTGCTATTGGTAAATTCACACTCATTTACAAGTCTCATGTTTCCATGCAGTAATTTACTTGGATTTTCTTCTTTTTGACTGCATTGCACTGGCACTCGTTTCTGAAATCAAGAGAAGAAAAAAAGCATGGATACGGAGTCGGTAAGCCATTCCCCAGAGGGGCACAGATTGCCCTGTCATTCCTCCAAGCTCACACCAGAGTGGAGACCTCTGGAGACCAGGATTTCCCCAGCACCAGGACTGACTCTCAAGCAGCTGTAACCCAACTGGGCCCATCAGCCTGACACACGCGAGGGCCCCGCGCCCTCTCCGGACACCAGCGGCGGGAGCTGGACGTTTATGGAGCCTTTAAAAGAAGAGCCAAATATTTTTAACTGTCCCCTACATCCAGTCCCCCATAGGCCACAGGGGAGCTGTATCCCAGAAGGAAGCAGAGCCCCAGCCACGGGGATGATGCTACGCAACCACTCAGGGAGGTGTTTTATCTGCCACGCCAGAGAACAACCCAGTTGTCTGAGTTCTTAGAAAGTCATTAGAAAACAAGTCTCTGCTGAGTTCACTGAGTCACAGGAACACAGTTGATGCAGAAAGACACAAATATTAACACCTGCAGGGCCATGGTGACAGCAGATGACATGTCCAGTGCACTTACCAAGGCACGAAGTTTCCATTTCAAAACAGAGTAAGGACCAAGGGCATTTGCATCTTTAGATCTTTTTTAAAATGTGATTTTAAACGTTGGCAATATCTCTTTGGCTCTTCATAATGTTTTCCAAAAACTATTGCAGCTGTGTGTATTTTAAGAGTCAAAAGGGAAAAAAATTTCCAAGCCCATCTAAAATTAGAAGAGCAGCAGTACAACTCCACGGCTGTTACATGTGGAATTAGAAAAAACAATCAACATTTCAAAATTTAACAAACTCAAAGCTACAGTAAATGCTAAAAGCAGCCCTTGCTGAAAAAGTACTCCAAAAAGGGAAAACACCAATACAGTATCAGTTTTCAGAAGTGAAACATCTCCACAGGCTCGACTCCAGCCTGGAGCCCCTCCAAGCAGCAGGGCTGACTTTGAAGTAGCTTCAGCACCAGCTGTTGCCACCCTTGTTGCTGCTAAAGGCTCTGTGTTTGGGAGGAGGAGGGGGCCAGCAGCGCTCACTCCCTTTCTCAGTCCCTTGGGAGAATCACCAGCACCTCCCCGAACCCTGCACCCGGAGTGTGCTGGACACACGTGGGCAGGGCTGGCCCTCCATGTGTGCTCTGCTCTTCTCTCACAGTGACCCTTCTGCCTCCTCCTTCCCAAGGCTTAGCAATGGAGTTCCTACTCCAGCTGGTCAAAGTCTGCTTCTCCCTGCTGTTTTTTTTTCCTAATTGCATTTTTTATAATGACTTTAAACAGCCTCTATCTCAAGAGATAACTCTTCCCAGCCCCACATTCCTTTTACCATGGATTAGGGGGTTTCTCAGGACACAGATAACATAATAAGGACAGGAGCAACCAAACCAGAATAATTAAGCTCTGATTCACTAATGAAAATGTACAACAGAGTAGGCACAGGTGGCAAACCAGGTTGGCACTCCTGCAGCCACCTCACTAAGGTGCAGCCCGTCCTCTGCCACAGAGCACCTGGTTTGGCTCATTCTCCACAGCTCGGGAGCAGCTGTGTGCCTGCAGATGCACAGCCAGGTGTCCCCTGGGAGCTGCACACAAGTGTCCAGCAAAGCCCTCGGACACTGCAGCAGCTTTAGATGCATGATTTAAAAACAAGGGTTTTATTTACAGAGGTAAATGAATTACACAGTCAGCACAAACTCCCATGAGAATTTTGGTATTATTTAAATTTGATGCATTTTCCCGATCCCACATTTCCAGAATCTGACGTGCCACTGGTTGTCATCTTTAGGTTTACCCAGTACAGCAGGTCACACGCTCCACACCCCCTCAAACGCAGGCAGGGGATTTTACACTGGCTTCATATTTTTCAAACTTTTCTTCACAACCATGAAAGAGAATTAATTTTTACAATACAGACTCAGATTCTTCTGCACAGTCCTGCTACAAGAAGTAAATGTAATTAAATCCAGCAGTCATAAAAGTGCAGAACATATAGGTCCCCTGTGTAATCTTTGGGAGTCATTGCACAATGACGTAAAGCTGGAATGCTTCTCTGAAACTCTGAAAACACAATATTCTTACCATCACATTTTAGTACCTCCAGTATGGAAATGGTGGCTGAATTCAACTTGACTTCCTTTTATAATCATTTTATATTAATACCTCTTTGTTCTGTATATTATCTTTAAAATAGTGGTCGAATGTTGCCTCTTGACGGTCTCTCTCTACTCTCTTGCATAACTTTGGTCCATCAGCATTTTTCTGACCCTTAAACACAAGAAGCTGACAGAATTAGCTTCAGCCTGGCACTGGGCCATGCATATCACACAAATGCTGCATAATTGTTAAAGACTGTAACCTGGGTAGGAGTAAGGTATGTCAGCACCTGCTAATGCCATGGGTTAATAACTTCAGGAGTTCAGATGTTGTTGGGAAGCAGAGCTGAGGCTCTGTGCTAGCACACAGCACGCCCTGATGCTCCTGGCTGCCACCCCAGCAGCCTCTGGAGTGTGCCTGAACCATGGCACTTGACTTGGCAAGAGCTGACCGTGCACTTGGGAAGACCTAAGTCTTGTGTCTTTTGGGCTTCAGGAAAAGGAAAATGTCACTTTTTGGTCTGAGTACAGTCCTTCCAACAGCAACACATTTCTGTCAAGAGAATTCAACTTCAACTAGGCAAGGTGCTGAACACTACGGTAGCGAGTGCTACAGAAAACAAGTTCCACAGATGTTCCAAAGAGGAATTCATACAGGATTTACTGCCAGTGCAGATGTCAGGAAACGCTTCAACACCAACCTGTGGCTAAATCCTTGTAACTAGAGATAAAGCACCCAAGGTGTATGAGCTGCAAACCAGCGTTAGGAGGCAGCTACTGCCGGGGCAAACACTTGGGGAGCTGGTTAGGAGCTGCCCTCTCCCCAGGAAGGGTGGCTGTGCGTGTTACCTTTTGCTGTGCCGGACGCAGAGGCGGGACGCGAGGATCTCTTGCGCTGCCCGTTCTCTACAGTTTCCTGTGAAGCGGTAGAATCCTCTGCTCTTGAATTTCTTCTACTTGGAGTTTTAGACTTTTCACAATTCTCTTTTGTCTCATTACTAATAAAGTGGGACAAAATATTTCTGATGAAGTGTGAGAAGAATTACGTTTTTCTATGCAAGTCAGACAAGCTGGAGGATGGCCTGACACAGGTACCAGTTCCGGACTATTAGCACTGAAGATATGAAACGCTAGAGATACCAGAAGTTCTATCAGATGAAGAATGACCTGAGTAAGCCAGAGTATAGTCCATTTCTATCACAAATTATCAGAGGATACAGAATTGAGAAGTCCTCAAAGAGAATATTTTCAACATTAGAAGACCAAGAAATTAGCTGCATTATAAATTGTCTGCTCTGTTTTCCACAGGTGCCACCATTACTGAAGTCTAGGAAAAGCAAACAGGTTACATTAGAAACTGCTGCAGTATGGGGGTACAGAGTTGAAATTGCAGATGAACATCAGGAGGAATTAAGAACTCTTTAGGGAGTATGCCAGCTTTTGGGTTTGCAAAAAAGATTTACTCCATTAATCCAAGTGATTTCTCCATATATTAAAAAAAAAAGGTTTCTTTAAAACTTTCTTCAAGTTTTAAAGCTTGAAGTCTTCTTTTTCTT
>VZTJ01001353.1:121021-161456 GCA_013397795.1 Orthonyx spaldingii
TTTTTTTTTTTTTTTTTTTTTTTTGTAACAGCTTTTTCTGCTATAAAATAATAATTTTAGGTACTGTGGAAATCTGTTTCTTGACACTGAGACAACAAATCAAGTACTACATTTTGTAATTAAATTCCTCTTTTATTTTATCTCTCTTAGCCCTGTACACTCATCCTGAGCTTTGGGTGTTTTCTCCTTAATGCATTAATGCCGGACAATTTCTGGTGACTAAGCAGTTTCAGAAGTTTAAATTAGACTTCTCTCCTATGAATACAAAGGTAAGTAATTAACTAAATAAATTATTCTGCTGATAATGGAAAAGAAGACAGCTCATTTCAGGCCCTTTGGGTGACACTTGCAGGATTTCAAGGAAGGCTGCCTGAATCAGAGACTGGAGTGAACACATGGGACAAGGTGACCTGTGTGTGACAGAGGTTCCACTGCAGTGTCACCCTTCAGACAAGTCCTGCTTTGAGGGGAAAGACTCAAACCACACCAACTTCAGGTTTAAGTAAAAGAAACCTGAAATAAAACAGTTTCTCAAGGAAGGGCACACAGCAGAGGAGACTATGGATTGTAGATTATCTCCGATACAAAATAAATACTGAAATCTATTTGCCGATAAGGGAGTATTATGGGCAATCTATAAGCTGGATCCCCCAAACAGGTCTCAGCTGGTCTTCTCTTGTGCAACTGGGGCAGCTGAACCAGCAGTCACCCACCTCAGAGGGCCCCTGGAGGGAAGCAAACAGGCATCAGCACCTGAAGTTGTTAGTACAGGTAATTTTTACAGATTGTAGTGACTAATCCAGAGCTGGGATTGTCTCATAGGAACCACCACATCACTTCCCTCCTTTTATAGGAGGAAATCAAGTTAATCCAAGTGAAAATATTTCTAGTGCTTTACAGGCTGCAAGGTTTCCCTAAGGTTTTGAAGGTTTCTAATGGCTTTAAACTGAGAGTAGGTTTAGATCAGATATTAGGGAGAAATTGGCACAGGGTGCCCAGAGAAGCTGTGGCTGCCCCATCCCTGGAAGTGTCCAAGGCCAGACTGGATGGGGTTTGGAGCACCCTGGGATAGTGGAAAGTGTCCTTGCCCATGGCAGGAGGTGGAATGAGATAACTTTTAAGGTCCTTGCCCACCCAAACCATCTCTGATTCTATCAAGATTTGTCCTGTATGGTTCAACTCCAGGAGCCCAAAGCTGCCCACTCTATCAGCCATCACTAGACCAAGTTTGCCTGCAAACTTTCCTACTTTTCCAATCTTGCTCAGAAAAGCATCAATGAGAAAAAGCCTAAGAATGCCCTTGTGGTAATTTGATGTGTTGGGTGAGTTTGGAGATGGTCACACAAGGACACTTCATTTGGAAGAATCCGCTCAGCTGCCAATGTCCCACTTTCAGCTTTTCAGAAAAATTCTACCCTGAAGAAAACTCACTGTGAAATTTCAGCTTGTCTTTGAAAGATGCCAATCCAAATGAAGGAAAATATGGTTAAATATTGCATTCAGAGCCATTCCTGATCTGAGGAAATGTACTACATTCCCTCCCTTACAAAGGAAGGCACCGCCTCATCTCCTGAGGAACCCAACGAGGGGCTGACCTTCTTGCCCTGGCCTAGGTGGTCATTCTACCCATGAGGGCAGTGTCCAAAACCCAGCCGGCTGTGCCAGCACCATTAGTCAAAAACCTCCCCAGGGGCTCTCAGTGCCAGCTGAGTGAGAGCCTGGGGTGTTTAGAATCTTCCAAGTAGATCTTGGAAACTCTATTTTCTTTTGACAGAACACAACCATTTGAAATATTATCTTTTGATTACTGAATGTTTTAACCAGGACAACATGAAGTTTCTACCTGACTATCAAGTTTCGGCAGAGTGTTAACAAGCAAATAATGGAAAACTACTGAAAACAATCCTCAAGGCAGAAGAACAAACTTTTGAAAGACTTCCTTTCAGAAAACAAAAATTCACATGACAGCTAAGCTGCAGGCTTTGGGGGGTTCGTTTTGATTTGTTGTGCAACCATCAAGACCCTTCTAGAAGATGAAACATCCAGGCCTGAAAGGATGAGAGGAAACATTGCCCAAAGCACAGACTTAGGAAAAAGTTACCTTATATTCATTGCACTTCAGCAACAGTTTGGAACATTCAACTGGCCTGATTTCTCAGCAGGAAAGAAAGGGTATGGCCAAGAAAATGAAAAGCAGTAGCAGAGGTTGAGTAATTGAAGCAAAGAGAAAGGGACTTCCATCCACGAAAACTATATCTACTCTTAATCTACAAACTATCACCTTACCTTTGACCAGCAACTACTGCAGCATTTGTCTCAAGTTCTACAAAAGAAAAAGATAATTTTAAAGTCTGCTGTAGAAGTACATACCTGCTGACAAGGCATGACTAGCTCATATTTTTCTATCACATATTAGATCTCAAGGATGAGCTTCTCTCAAAGCAAAGCAAGCCAAAATACCAAATACCAAATACATTGGCAAAGTGCTCAATCTGATTACAGTGTTCAGGATACTGCAGTCAGCTAAGACAGGGAAACATTAAAGCCCTGCAGAAGAAAACTGTAGGGAAACTCCCTGACAAAGGCTACACTCTTCTCCCTTTTTAAACTTCCATTTTAGACAGCTTATGTCTACTAAACGTTCTAGGTTTTATTAGTTTTTAAACCCTAAAAGTACCCATCTGGCTCTATTGTGCATGTAAAAATTTGCCTTAACCCAACTGCCTCTCACAGCAATATCTTCTAATGACAAAATTCTGAAGCCAAATTGCACTTGTGCAGAATTAGAAAATATCTCAGGGGAGATGATGCAAAGAGAAGTCTGACCCGTTTTCTCTCTCTCTCTCTCAGTGATTTTATATGTACAGGTCAGGTTTCCTTTGGAGTCTTCACCTCAGTGAAGGCTCTCTTTTTCAGCATATAAAATGTCAAGTTTTTTTTGTTGTCTTCTAATTCTTTCCATATCCACTATATCCTTTGTTGAGAGGGAAGACCTATACCTAAACACAGCCCCTCTCAGGAGAAACTGCCAGAGATTTAGGGATTGCAATTGCAATGTCATGAATGAGTTTTGTCTCATTGCCAATAGCGAGATCCAACTCAGTTCCCCCATCAAAAATGGGGCCACTGGGACACAAACTGGGGCTTTGCCTTTGACAGCAATTTAGCACCTAAAGTTTGCCAGAGTGTGCACAATGAATAGAGGCATAAAAAAGGTAAGAAAATTGGTAGAAAGCAAGAAAATCTGTCCTCCTAGGATGAATTTGCAGTGTTGGAACATCAGCCTCTTCAGGATACAGCACCGTCTGAGAAAAACAGACATCTTGGGAACAGACTAAGCAACATAAAGAAAAAGTTACTTTTCTTCCCACCCAAAATTTAAACAGGGAGATTATTCAACAGCAAAAAATGGATAGTGTCACTGCTTCCCCCAGCAGGAACTCCCCAGTACAGCCACAGCAGCACAGGGCAATGAGTTGGATGTGAAACAAGGGTGTATGACCACCTTTGTCTTAGTGGGAAGTCAAAGAAAACAATTTTGTACAATTTTTACTTTCTGAAAACTCAATTTCTAATCAGGTTAGAGATGGCAAATGGATGGAGAGTGGCACTTCCCACAAGTAAGCCCACATTTGTCCATTTTCCCTATTCAACTTGGGAATTACTTTTTTTACAACATCCCGGAACTGACGGTGAGATGCCATAATACACAAAGAAGTTATCTGCCAGGGCTCCATCCTGAAACACTGCTGAGGGGGCATTAAAAGTTGAACAGAAAAAAAAAGGATTACAATTCTATCACACTCCCAGCATGGCATGAACGTATTTCTATATTCAGAAGGATACAATGAAAAAAACACCCCTCTTATTAGCTGTGAATAGAACTTCAAAATTCAAACACAATGTATCATTACAAATCCAGTCCCTCCAATTTATCACCGAAAATCTAAAACCTTCCTTGATGATTTTTTCATTTTTTACTTGACCCCATCCTGAATCTCCTATAAGGCTTTGGAGACTTCCAAAGCACAATGTACCAGCAAAGAAAAACAGTCCCAAAAGCACAAACAATAATAAAACCCCCCCCCAACCCCCAAAATACCCGATGTGTTAGTGACTACTGAATATGTATTCAAATAAAAGCATTTTCAGTTCCAAACATAAAGAGTTTAGTTCACCTCTATTCTGCTTTTCCAAAGGAAGATTTACCTGTTCTTTGAACAGTACTTTCTGATGTTGCAACTGAACTTTTTTTCTGTGTTAAATGTTGAGAGGATGCTAGAATAAAAGTGGAGGGAAAAAGCATTATTGTCAAAGGGAGTCAAAGGAGTTCCTGTGATGTGACCATGCTGGTACAAAATGCTCTCTCTCCCAGCTCCCTGACTGCACTTCGGCATTTACAGATGCAATATTTTTAATTTACCGTCCACTTTCCTCCCACCATACACACCTCTTCTTTTTTAAAACAAACTTTGGCAAAACTGTCCCAAGCAAGTTTTCTCAAATTAGAATGAGTGATGAAATGAAGTATCATAAACTACATTATAAAAGATAACAATTTTTCAGCAGACTGAGATATTAAAGAAAGTCCTAAAATTTCAATAGTTTAGTCTCCTTTATTTTAATATTCATTTCAACAGAGGTTTTGGGGGGAAAACAGTATATTTTTAATGAATCAGTGCCCTCACTCTTTCAATTAAAATGCACAATATGCTCCAGAGTTGCTCTTGAAGGCCTTTGGCAATAAGATGACGGCAATAAGGTGACTTAATCTTTCTTAGGTTGCCAAGTAAAAAAATCAGATGGAAAAATAATTTTTGTCAGGCTAATGCTTTCTAGTCTTCTATGTGATGGTAAACTTACAGAGAACGGGAAGACAAAAAGTTTAACATTCCTACTTAAATAAAGACTATCAGTTCCATTTTTCTCCTAGAAAGTCAGAATTCCTTCTGTGAAGCTCAAAGGAAGCATTTCCATTTTCCAGTGGCATACAGTTACAACATCCAACAGCCATGGGGAAAGTCACACTGAGGCTGAAGTTTTCAGTTCCCCTGACTTCTGTGGATTTTATCATCCCTTATTTTATCTTCTGTGTCTAATTCGTATTGTAAAGCACTCAGCTCACTTCAAGAGTGATAGGTTTACATCTACACCAGATTCAATAAATTTAAAATGGTATCAAGAAATAGCATTAATGTCATATAAAGTCTGCCAGATGCTCTAATTAAAATAGCAAAGCTCAAATGTAAAGGTATTTTATGTTTTCAAATTGAATACAGTGAACTTTTTCATGAATTTCTCTGAAATAAGCACTTAAGTTTTTCCCTAGACAAAAGGGGTTTTGGTGTGGGTTGTTTTTTTCTTCTTTTCTGGAGGTTATTCAGAGAGGATAATAGTATTATTAAGATTAATGCAAAATACAATAATTAAGTCCATGAATTAAAATAATTTACAAAATCAAGTCTATGGCAAGACCAAAGCAGAATACGACTGTATCTACCAGCACAAAAGGCATCCTAAGTATTTGTCATTACTAATACATTCCCTTTTCCTTCTTGCTTCCAACAGTTACATGAAGATACTGTATCATATGTTCATGACAAATACCCCACTGAAGCAGTAAATGGAAAGTGAAATAAAATATCTGGAACTCGAATCTTGGTGATTACAAGCCTGTGTATCACTCAGCTGTTAGAAACGAAAGAGTAGCTGTCAGCCCTGGCTGCAGTGCCCGCACATTCTCTCAGCCGGGGCTGCAGTGCCCGCACGTTCTCTCAGCCGGGGCTGCAGTGCCCGCACGTTCTCTCAGCCCTGGCTGCAGTGCCCGCACGTTCTCTCAGCCGGGGCTGCAGTGTCCGCACGTTCTCTCAGCCCTGGCTGCAGTGCCCGCACATTCTCTCAGCCGGGGCTGCAGTGCCCGCACGTTCCGGTGCTCACGGGGAGCAGCCCCGGCGCTCCCGCCCTCCCGGGCCCCGCACTCACCTGCGCTCTGTGGTAGCTCCGAGGGTGCTGCGGGTTTCTCGGCCCCGGCGCTGCCGCTCTGCTCCGCGCCTCCGGAGCTGGGGCTGGGCCCCGCGGGCTCCGGGCCTGCCGGGGGTGCTCCGGCCGGGGCGGCCGCTGCCGGGGGCGCGCCGGGGGCCGCAGTGCTCGGGGGCGCGCCCGGGGACGCGCAGGAGGGAGTGGCCGCCGCAGGGCTGAGGCTCGAGCTACCGGGCCCACAAGTGCTCTGTTTTGTAAGACTGGGTCCTGGAGGTGTCCCGCTTTTGTTATCGAGTTCTGCTGGTGGTTGCTCTGTTCCCAAACTCTTTGGGACCGACGTTTCTAGGCCCAGACCTTCTGCTTCTCCATCCAAAGCATATTGCTCTTCCCCTTTCTCCAGGGAGCCAGTGACCTTCTTGCACGCTTTAGTCAGCAGGAGTTGGCCAATCTTGTCTACTTTTCCCTTTCCCTTGCTGGACGAAACAGGACTGCGTCTGTTCCCAGATCCCGGGCTGCTTGTAAGCAGAGGGGAAACAACAGGTCCTGACTGGGCTGCTGGCACAGGGCATTGCTCACCCAACCCTGCAGCTTGGGAAGTCTCCTCCAGGTTGAAGTCCTTGGCTTGCTGAGCAGGGAGGTGTGAAGGAACACTGGAAGGAGTTGGAGCAGAGGAAGGCAGTTGTACGGGAGACGCCAAGGGATTCAGAACGAGTGATCTGCTGGTGGGAATACTGGACACAGGACTGGTAGATGAGGTGCTGGGAGGAGCAGGCCCAGAGGAGAACTTGATATTCTGAGGGATATGCAAAGGACCAACAACCGCGACTGACTGAGGCATCAGACTCGAGTTAGAAGTCATGGGGGCTGCTGGAATTGTGCTGGACTGAGAGCCCTTCATCACCTGGATGATTGAGGATGAGTTTATAAACACGGGTGTGATGAACTGCGGCCGGGCGTTAGACTGAACCGCGGACTGTCCCTCCGAAACCATCACTTTGCTCCCCACATTGGGCATGGTGACCACGGTGGACACTAACGCAGATTGCAAGTGGGATGGCAACGGAGCTGATGTATTAGCAGCAGATGTGATAGGGTTGGAAGTCACAAAAACTGTTATCTGGTTGGGGGGTAAAGGACCTGAAATAGAAGCAGAGCTAACAGGCCTCTGCATTACTGGAGGAACACTCTGTGCCACGCTTGAATTTACTTCTCCCAATTCCTGGTGCCCTGGATTTGGACATGGCTCATTATTTTGAGGCAGGCTAAGTGAATTAGATAGCTCCTTGCTCAAGGAGGAATCCTGCAGTGGAGGAATGACAGCTATCTTCTTTAGTTCCTCACCAGTGGGGACTATCGGTGCCATTTCAAGACCAGTCAGCCCAGGGGGCTTAATGGTCACATTAGGAGCTCCAGAATTGTCAAGAAGTTGACTTAGAGAAGTTGGTGCCTCCCTCACAGCTGGAGATACAATGGTTTTACTTTCCTCCATGACTGGGAGCTTACTGATGTCTAAGGCTTGCCCATCTTTTTTTGCCTGTTCTTCAGGAACCGGCACTTTCATTTCTGGAGTAGGGACATCTTTCAGTTCCATACTGGGCTGGTCTTTGCTACTTTGGACACCTTGTGCACTTTGACTCTCAGTATCTTGAGGCACACTAAGGCTTTCCTTATTGTCTTCAGGAATACCAGTCACACCAGGTACAGAAACTGCAGGATTCTGGTTACTTAGCATGGAATTATTTTGAAAACTTGTAGTCACTGGTGTTGGCAAAGAAGAGGGACCAGCCATCATATTTCTTTGTAATTCCATGTTCTGCAAGAGAGATGAATTCTGCTGAGTTGTCAATGATAATTTAGCTGCTTTTGAATTCTGTCTGCCAGGGCTTGGCGTAGTTTTCCGACTGGATCCAGGACTGGACCTTCGACTATTGCTTGGACTTGCTCTCTTTGTTCCTCCAGTGTTGGTTTGTTTGCCCGAATTAATGACCACACCTTCCAATTTGTGTGACTGTGAGGCAGTGAAACTGGACTGATTGTTAATTGTGAGATTTGATGGGGCTTGTCCAATGGCCTTTAAAGTAGTGGGATTCAGACCCTGCTGATCAAATCCTCTATTGAGACTAGGCCTGGGAGGTAAAGGAATATTGATCTGGGGAGGGAACAGACCAGCTATAGAAGCATTGAGCCTCTCTGGAGACAGGCTAATTTCTGAGGGTTCTGTGCTGGGTGGACGGTTGTTAGGAGTCTGAGGGTAATACGGCCTTGGGCTTGCTCTGTTTGGGGTTTTAGGCCTTGAAGTTTGTGATGGGGCAGCAACATTTGGAAAATGGTGTGTGAGAGCACTAGGCAGAGAACTAGATTGCTGCTGGGGACTTGCACCTTGGGCAGCTGAAAGTGGGGATGGTCCAGGCTTGGGTCCTGTCATCATTAACTGGTTCTGTGAAACTACTAAATGAGATGTCAAATTATTCTGAGCTCCTGATGCTGGAGGGCCCTCAGCTCCACCTCCTTCTGGAAGAGATGATACTGATGACACCTCTCTGAGGGGTGAGCTGGAAGGATTCTGTACATTATCTGGATAAACCATTTTTCTTGCATTATTTCCCACAGGAGGATTGCCCGGCAGGGCCATTCTCTGTTTGTCAGGAGATGGAGGCACTGGCCCAGGACCCTGCAGGTTCACCATCACTGGCATGTTCCCGCTCTGCTGCATCGGCATCCGCTGAGCATCTGGGTTCAGGGGCCCCCTGGGGGGGTGAACCCCCTGGGGCACAGGCAGCCTGACTGACTTGGGATCCTGCTGCATCATCAGCATCATCATCATCTGCTGCTGCTGTGGGGTCTGGGGGGGTGCCTGGCCTTGCTGTGGGGCTGCCTGGGGCTGCTGCTGCTGCTGAGGCTGGGGCTGCTGCGTGTGTGGCATGAGCTGAGGTGGCATCTGCTGAAGTGGCCTTTGCTCCACTGGCTGAGATGGATAACCTAAGACAACAGGATGACACATTCATTAAAACCAACCAAAGATCAGAGTAAGCAGAATTTCTGTAATAAACAGGACTGGATAGAAAGTGCAGCCTGGAGCCTGTTTATCTTGGATGAGAGCCACATTAACAAAACAGGCTTTACAAGCAAAGCCAAAGATTTTACTTAATTCATAAAAAGTTCTACTTAATGTATAACTTCTATGAGATTTAACTGAAGATCTCTTCGTATACTGTATCAGCTACTAACCCAGGTTCACACCACCTGACAAGTCTCTGCAACTGCCCATTTCACTGACAAACACGGAGTTGGACTTTCACTAATTATTACTCCTTAAAACAAACTTCAGAGTTTGACAGCCCCCAAGGGTCATGGACCAGCACACCTGCTACAGACTTGACATTTTCTAGAGTATAAAGTAGAATCTGCCATGTGTTACTCAGCCAAAAACATGCTAAGAACCCCCCGTGTGGTTTAAACTGCAGACTTTAGATTTAATATTGCAGACTTTAGATATAATCCTCTCTACATGCAAAGGATCATTCCAACTACAACCCCTGTTCCTTCTCAAAAACCAACTATTGGTCAATGCTAAATTTTTAAGACATCAATCTGTGCTACAGCTATAAATACAACATTTTTTTATCAGTTATATTACTGCTGAATAACTCTACAGTACTCAGTATGATACCTGCAGGATGATACATGAGAATGGAGCCACCTCTTCATTTTGAGCTAACCCAAAGAAAACAGTTAAACAATGATACTAATTACTTACTAAGAGGAAAAAAGGTTTGAACTTGAATGTGTGATAGCACAAATAAAATAGAACTATCACAAAGATCTGTTAAAAGCTCTCCTATAGTTATTACATTCAGATAATCACAGAAAAATCCTACTACCTGGTGGCCTACTTGCAAAATCTGAGAGTTTAGGGCCTGACTTATCTAAATTCATTCCTTGGTCTCCAGACATCGACGACTGATCACTCTCCTCCAGGCCAGCTGGATGTGATTCTGAAGAACTGAAAGAAAAATAATTGCAATTAAGATCCAGCCCCTACATCAGTGTTTGATTTCTGCTGCTATAACTAAATACTCAAGTAATTAATTCCTAGCACTCTCCACAGACCTGGAATAACCCACTGAAATGCCTCTGATGTAACATGCCAGACTGGAATATACACACTAGGTCTGTATATAGTCACTGCCTTAAGTACTATTGAAAAGGAAACAAGTTGCCTGGTGCTCTGTTGATCTTAAACATTTATTTCTACCATGAATCTGAGCTTTATAACTAAGAGAATGCCAACAGATATTTCAAATGTTAGAGCTACATATATTTCAACTGAACAGGCTTCCCTATAACATCTGTATGGAAAAGCAAGTGCCATGGGTAGATGCATTTTTAATTTATTTTAATGGTAGTACCTTTTCTTCCAGTATTGCACCCAGAAGTGACTCACTCAGGGTATCCAAGACCTCTGATAACTTCACAGCACAACTGCAATGACATTTCAGGCATTGCAGTCACCCGCCAGAGCACAAACCTGTGCACCTGTGCGGTACTGGGGCTCTGTAAGTGATCACACGAAGGTCTGGGTTGGAAGGGACCTTAAAGCCCATCTCATTCCACCCCTTGCCATGGGCAGGGCACCTTCCACTGTCCCAGGGTGCTCCCAGCCCTGTTCAACCTGGCCTTGGACACTTCCAGGGATGGGGCAGCCGCAGCTTCTCTGGGCACCCTGTGCCAGGGCCTCCTACCCTCACAGGGAACAATTCCCTCCCAATATCTCATCTATCCCTGCCCTGTGCCAGTGGAAAGCCATTCCCCCCTTGTACTGTCACTCCAGCCCTTATTCCAAGTCCCCTCTCCAGCTCTCCTGGAGCCCCTTTAGGCCCTGGAAGGGGCTCTGAGGTCTCCCTGGACCCTTCTCTTCCCCACACTGAACACCCCCAGCTCTCCCAGCCTGGCTCCAGAGCCAAGGGGCTCCAGCCCTTGGAGCATCTCTGTGGCCTCCTCTGGACCCTCTCCAGAGGAGTGTCCTTGTGCCCCAGGGCTGGGGCAGCTCTGCAGGTGGGGTCTCACCTAAGCGGGGCAGAATCCCCCTGGACCTGCTGCCCACGCTGAGGGATCAGCCCAGGACTTGGGGGGGTTCTGGGCTGTTAGTGCACATTGCAGGGTCACATTCAGTTTTTCATCCACCAGCACCCCCAAGTCCTTCTCCTGAGGAATCTGATGCTCCAGGAGACTCTCTAGGACAATTTAAAATTGTTCAGATTCATTGCCCAATACTTCCCCTAAATCAAGACAGCTTTTGCAGACTTTGAAAAACCCCAAGTTTCTATAGCTATCAATATTTATGGATGTAAAACAAAGAGAGATGAAGAGTAGAACTAAACTGCTTATCACCTTCATGAATATATGAATGCTATGGGAAGATCTATGTAAGAAAAGCTCTAAGCTAAAATTAAAGACGTCAAAAAAGTACACTGCCAATAAAGAGAGACAGAATCATGCAAAAATGACAGGGACAAAAGTAACATTTTCAGCAAAATAAGAATTTCAAATACATAAAGGTGGGGAGATGTATTTCAATTTACTTGAGAATAACAGTTTCTGTCATCTATACAGCTGATCCAAAGCTGTAGACACCCATGGAAATATCCTGGCCTGTCCTAATGTTCTATCAGCTACCTAATCAACGTTCAAAAAGCAGCATATGACTGGAAATCCCTGAATTTTTGTGGGTCAAAACTGGGGAGAACATACACCAAGAGAGAAGAAAGGTGAAAACAGGGCAAAAAAAGAACTGTTCCAGCTACTGCTATTGAGGGCAAGCACTGCCAAGGAAAGCACCTGGAGTGCAATGCTGTGTCTAATCCAGCACACCACCAAATTTTGTGATGTAGGTGCTGTAGGCCTCCACCAATAAATTTGATGAAAACTGGTAAAATGCAGAGATGTGCTCCAGAGCATTATATTAACAGCCACAAATGAACAAAAATTCTGGCAGCAAAATCACCCAGAGGAGCTGCAGCCTTTGGTGCAGGTGTCAGTCACGTGAACTGAAAGAATGCCTAAAATTGTGAATGTAATCTCAAATTTGTAAATTTTGCTATTTATTTACAATGGTGGGAGATTAAAAATACTTCAGTTAAAATTCAGGTCAAAGCTGATGCACAGCATCACTGCACTGACAGGTTTAACCTAGAAAACAAATCTGGTACACAGTGGATCCTTAACAAAGATCTCCTGCCAGATGGGTCTGTGCAAATCTGGCAGAAAAGACCTGAGCTTGATTTGCCAGCAAAGAGCAGCTACGGTAGCAATGCTTCTGTCATTGCTGGGAAATTTAAACACCAAATGAATCTCAAATGAAGCTGAAATTCACTGGACATGTTTAGCAACCACCACTCATGAAAAATAACCAGAATGTGAATAACAAGATGGTTGTATGAGGGACAAAATATTCCATATTTATTCTTTTTTATTGCTCTAGATGTAAAATAAATATATAAAAGTAACTGCACACCAGGTACAATCTGGATTGTCATAAGCAGCCTCTCTGCTCTGCCAGCTGCACTCTGAAGTACAACCTTCAGATACATATCCCTCACCAGAGCGGAGAGAGAATTCCAGGAAAACCCAAACCAACCAAACCAAAGAAGGTGGCAGCTGCGCCATGAGGAGAGCTATCCTAAAATGAGAGCCCAGGTGTGGCAGAGCCAGCCCAGCCCAGGAGCAGCAATTCTGGTTGTACAGAGAGGCTCCTCCCCTGCTGCTGAGTGAGGACATTTCTCAGCTCTGTCAGGGGACTAGCACCCCCAGACCTGTAGTGAAACCCTCTGAGTCTGGCTGGGAAAAGCCTCTGTGTCCTGCAGTGCTGTCTCCACCTGCACTGGACACTGCAACCCTGAATGGGAGCACTAGGAATGACCTTTCACAATGGATTATTTCTGTTCTACCAGTGCTCAGGGTGTTCACAGTCTGTGCATAGGGGAACATTAAACAACTGCTTGTTTGCGCACAGATTTAATAGAATTAACCAACCTGTTTTATCCACAATCCCATTTCATCTAGCATCTTGTTCCTCAGCTTCCATGCCATTACCCACAGTCTTGAGGTTCAGCACACAGATGCAAACACTTTTAAACAACCAAAATGTCCTGGGTTTCATTCCAATGCAAAGTTATCCAATTAAGCAAACCCTTGAAACTATTTTAGGCTCAGCTGAATAAACTCTTTCAATAGCTCACTTATCCTATTTACACTCCAACGTGACTCAATCTGCCATCCATATTACTAATTGTACTTTTGTTACTATGTTATTATTTCTCAGAAATAATTTTCTTTTAGTGTCTTTATCATTTTAGCTGCATTTCCACACAAGGTTTGCTGCTCTGAATTCCAAAATTCCTGAGGAAGAATGACAGAGAGGAAGCTGAGATGAAAAGCATCCTATTTGCTTCTGATGCAAGAGATCCAAATCAGATTTAATTTCTGCCAATTCCAAGGCAAGAAAATGCTGAGTTTGCCCAATGATGTGAGGGAAGCTGGGTGTGAGGGAGGCAGGAAGGTGTTACAGCCAGCTTTCACTGCAGTCTCCCTCTTTTTTTGCTGGAGAATAAACTCAGGGACTTTTGTAATAACAGCTTCCTTCTTAGTGATTCTGCAAAGATCAAGTATTGATATTGTCCACATGGAACCAAAATGCTCATCCATATCAGAACAACATTTTGCTTCCTTTGTTAATTACACCAAAATCTGATTCAAAGCCTTATTTAGGAGCTGAAATTGAGCTGCCATAGCTCATTAGAAAAGCTGTAATTGAGACTACTTCTACTGTGAAAACTTTTTAATATGCAAATAGTCTTGTGAGGCTTTGTAAGCTCAGAGGAAGAGCTTTCTAGACCCATTTATTGATACTCCCAGGCCACACTGAGGCTGGGTGCTCATCAGTAAGACCAATGAAAACAAAATCCTAAGGAGAGTTTTCGTTAATGATTAATGGATTTTTTTCTCAGAAGATGGTGCCAACTCATCTGCTCCCTCTGAATCCTCTGTCACTTCCACAGCAAGACACTTGCTACAGCAGTGGTTACCATTGTTTTATTGGAATCTATTTGGACTGGAGGAACTGGTGTCTGTGTTAGGTTTCTAAGTCACCCCAAAGCTGCAGACTGGCCACACACTTGGTTCTGGCCAAGTCACTTTATCCAGGTTTCCACATCTGGCCACAGACTGTGTCCTCGTCCAGCTGTAATCTTGAGATCACACAGCAGCAGTGAGGACCTGACAAGTCATACCATGACTGTATACAACTATACAGGAGAGGCTTGAAAAGCTTTTTTGCAAGGCCTATTAAATTAGCATGCTTTGCTTTACCTTACAGCATTTCTGCATTTTATTTTTGTACTAGTTAAGCCAATTAATGATCATCACAAAAGATCACTTGCTATAGATGATGTGAGTTGTTTGAGTCCACAATTAAAATGTCCATGTGATTATTAATTCCATCTTCACGAAGGAATCTTGACACTGTGCAGAAAATGCAGGCTGGGGCTACACACTGAATAACCAAGGGAAAAATAAAAATATTGAATAGTAGCTGAGTACTTGATGCCATCTTCTCTTTTCACTGAACTGAACACATGTCCCTAGGAAAGGCAGCACAAACTTCAGGTTAAAGACATAATGACTATTTAAAGGGGCCAGACTGGTGGAACCACAGCCACACCAGGAGCTTAATGTGCTATTGCCACCTCTTTGTTTGGTTTTAAGAATTTCGGCATTTGGATATTTCTGTGTCATAATTTTCTCTGCAAAATTTTTTCATTTTTCCCATTTTTCCCTGATTGAAAACAGTCGCCCGAAGTTCCATCAGGTGGATTCCTGTTAATGCCTCATAGGTTCATCTGCAGAATCAGGACAATTAGATAAAGCATATCTGCCTTTACCATTTGAGCTGAATAATGGCACAGCAGCAGAATCTACCACCCTGTGCTGGGTGACAGTGGACTGTCAGTGGCAAATGGTTACAGGACAGCTGGCCAAGAAAGAACATGCTGGTCACAGAGGGAAGCAGAGTTTCTGCAATCTTGTATTTTTACTAAAAAGACACATTCATTCATTATCTTTCAATTTTTTCCATTGGCCTCATCCCTCTCAAGAGCTGTGGGGTTTTCTCCTTCCTAATCTCTGCTAGGCCAGGAAGACCAGCATTGCTTGGATTTGCTAATCTCATACCCGGAAAGTACAAGATTCCTCCCTCTAAATTCTAGTTGCAGCTTCAACTGAGAGAGAAGTCCAGCTCAAATTGCAGGCAGAAATGTGTCAGGATATGCACATAATTCAGGAAACAATCCCCCAAAATCTGTCCAGCATATGTAATATAGAGGCTTCTAGTTCTGAACGTACTTCCCACCCTTTGATCGTGGCTGTCAGGCCGCTTAAAAAAGGCAGCCTCCTCTTCCAAGGGCTGTGGCACCATGGGCCACGTGCTAAACTTCCTTCACCCAGTAAAGGTAAGGAACAGTGATGGTAAAATTTGGTTTATAACTGAGTTTGGATATTTGCATGTTATTTTTAATCTTGAACAGACATTCCAATGACAGACTCTTGAGAGAAACTGCTACAACATGACTTAAATATAGGTGCTTTCTCACCCATTACTTGCTGATAAAATATTGACAAGATGCCTGTGGAGCTTCTTCATGCCCCTTATAAAAAACACTGTAATATTAAACCTACGTTGTTTGTTCTAGCTGTTGATTATTTTTCTTCTTCCTTGGAGGCTTCTTCTTCTTTGGCTTGTTGGCGTTCTGGTTATTCTGTTTGTTGTTCACACCGAAGTGCCCTGCTGAGATATCGCTCTGGAGAAGGTTAACCAAGAGTGGACTTGTGAGCGTCACATCTTTATTGACAGGAAACACAGGATTCTGCCCACAAGGAACCTGATTACCATTGGGAGTTCCACTAAACCCCGTATTGAAAGGCAGCCCATGGCCAGAGAAATGACTCCCTGAAGCATTGTTGTTTCCTTGCATTCCTTGCATATGAGAAGGCACCATGTTTGGCTGCTGCACAGGAACCTCAGGTAACACCTGTGTCAAGTTCACATCGTTGTTTGTTGTGGTAGCAGTATCCCCAAGTTGCTGAGAGATGTGAGGACCAGATCCAGTGGGTCTTAAAACTTGCCCTTGAATTCCCATCACCTGAGAAGGATTCCCATTCACGGGGCCTTGCTGTGCCATCAT
This sequence comes from Orthonyx spaldingii, assembly GCA_013397795.1. Classification (NCBI taxonomy): domain Eukaryota; kingdom Metazoa; phylum Chordata; class Aves; order Passeriformes; family Orthonychidae; genus Orthonyx; species Orthonyx spaldingii. Next base: position 137,239 of record VZTJ01001353.1, read on the forward strand.
CTGCCCAGTGAACTGCACCATGTTTCCTTGCATATTTGGGGTTGGTCCTCTCATCAGTTGAGCTGGCCCCGTCATAACATTGGACTGGTTTTGAGTATTAAAAGGCTGTTTATTTCCTTGCATCTGAGTGGTCATCATCTGTTCCATCACTGAGTTTTGCTGTAGCAAGACCTGGCCCTGAGGTCCCATGATCTGATTGTGTGTGGACATCATCTGCTGTCCCTGCTGGGGAATCATCTGTTTAGGTGGGGTCATCCTTTGGGGAGAGGGACCAAGATTTTGGTTTTGAGGGGTCACCATCATTTGGCCTTGCGACATGAGCTGAGTTCGAGAAAGTATCATCTGATTTTGAGGGTTCAGCGATCCCTGAGCCTGAATGTTCACCATCTGTCCTTGAGAGGACACGATTTGCTGATGCATCCCCATAAGCTGGGACTGTGGTCCTTGCTGAGGCTGTCCCTGCATGTTGCCCATGTTAACCTGTGGCACCCCACCAGCACCAGCCTGCTGGTTACTCATGTTTCCATGAAGTCCCATTAGATTGGTCTGCATCATATTTGGTGGGCCATGTGCTGCTTGCATCTGAGTTTGAGGAGGTCCAGATCCTTGGCCACCTTAAGAAAATAAAAAGAAAATACCAGTAAGACACTAATTGGAGTGGTGTAAGAGTTTTCACACCTTTAAATGTTGAGTCCTCCAAAATTGTTTTCCTCCCTTTTCCAATAAAATGGGGTATCTCATGTATTTGCAGTCCTGGGATGCAAAGTTTGATGCTATAGATACACATTAGTTGTCAAAACAGAACATCATACATCTCAAAATAAACACTTGGACTGGTACTTGCCCTGTATCCCACTGCAGAAGACAGGACAGAAACTTGATTTCAGTTGTTATCTGCACCTAAGTCTGAACATCTTCCATAATGTCACCTAACTCAGCAGAGCAATTCTTAACCAAAATGAGCTTCAAACCCTGAGGTTACTTTTTGCTGGGTTAAAGAATCAATGCGCATGGAGTACTGATGAAATGACATCATCAGGGTATCCGTAATACAGGCAAAAGACTAATAATTGAATTGTTAAACGGAGACATTTGTGAAGTAAAGATTTCATTTTCACATTTTAAGCAGACTTCCAAAATTTTTGAAGGAAGTAATAAATAAGCTTTTCAAAGTAGAACAAGATTATTTTGCTGTTCTGCTTCTAAGATTTTTTTTTTCTGGACAAGAAGTTTCTTTTGTGTTGTATCTTTATTACCCCTTGCCTCCAAATGTCAGTGCTACCTTCCATTCAATTTCTCAACAGCTGCTTCTGAAGCTCAGACCCACAGTCCTCATCCATATTATCTGGGTTTTGAGAAACATGAGCAGCCTTTTCTTTTCTTTTCCTTATTCAGCACTACACTGAGAGTGCTGCTGTAGCCCCAGCCGAGTGCTGCTGCAGTCCCAGTCAGCAGCTTCCTGTTAATGGCAGGAGTTTAATGGTTTGGGACTCGCGTAACACAGGAAAAGGCATCATGTGCTACAAATGGAAAATGGAAAAAGCTGAGGAAGGCCCCAGTGCAGTCAGACCTGTGTGCTGCACGCTCTGGCTGGTTTGCAGCTGCGGCGCTCCGCTGTTCCCTGGTGTTCCTGGAGCTGTGGAAGGCACCTGACCTTGCAGGAAGTTCTGGTTAACCTGGCCTGTGGGGAACCCCGGGGGGAGCCGCTTGGGCATTCCTGAACATGAGAATGTTCTGATTAGTTCGTGTGGAAAATGGGAAGGAAAAAATAGACAAAATCTATAATTGGAGAATACCTTTGAGTCTGTGCTGTCACATGACAGGTTTAGGCAGAAATTGCTTTTTGCCAATATACAAAATCCACTGAAGACATTTATAGTTCTTACCTGTGCAATAATTCTGTCTAACAAATTACTGTGACTAATTTCAATCTGTAATTTAAGTATGAAACTTACTGCCCAGACAAGGTGAAAAGTCCACATCTCACCTTTTAGAAACTAGAAATTAAAGTAACATGGTTTGTTGGTTTTTGCTCTACTGCATCTCTTGGCACACCCTTAACTTATTCCATGTACACAAACACAAGTAACTGGTACTTTTGTTAGTCTCACCAACTCTGACACACCAGGCACACACTCCTTATCAGTGCTGCTGTGTGCACACAAATGTAAAGGGTCTTTTCATCCCAGAGTGGGCTGAGGAACCCCATGGTTCAGCACATCTAGACCTCCTGCTCATTCAAGTAACTTTGCTATTCCTGCTGCAAGAGCAAGGAATTCTGTCAGGCCCTTATGTGGCACAACACCCACACTTTGTCACATCCAAACATCACTGCTGCCCTGGGACAGAGAGAAACCTCCCCTCTACCTGTGAACGTGAGCAGCAGTGTGGATGGATTTAAGAGAACCCACTTCTTTTTAACTCACTGTCAAACACACAATGCCTCAGACTTTGAAGCAACCCTGTCCACTATCCCCTTTATTTTCCTGACCCAGTGCCAGAATATGACTTCATTCTGCAGTTACAGCTTTCTTGCACACCTAATTGTACTGCTTGTGCTAATTATCTGGTCTTAGGTTATAATTAATATTTCAAGGTAATCGAGTCTACAGATCAAACACCAAATATATCTGAAAATACAGAAGCAGACTTCTTGAAACATCACATCACTGGACTCCACTAAACTTTTAGAGAAATTTTGCACATAGGAATGCTTGAACTGAGAAAAAAATAAAGTGTTAGCTTGGCCTATTCCAAATTCAACATAAATTCTGATTTGTTAAAATGACTGTGTGAAATGCAAAGTGTTTGAATGCACTCATTTATTCCAAACCTTTAAATGCAAGGTGGCTTAAAAATGGAAACATCTATAATGACAAATCAACATATAAATTACAGCAAAGAATGAGCATGCACAGAAGTCAGGCAAAAAGCTCAGCAGTGGGAGCAGCACAACTTTGCTGAAACCAATGAATCCTGTCTTTTAAAATCAGTTGAGGATACAGCTCACAGCAGGATTGCTGATTATTTTAGCACTAAGGTCTACAATAAGACCAAATAATGTATTTTGATAGCTTATTTGTAGTGTCACTTTTAACTCAAAAAAAATTGAGCTTTGTTTGTAGTAGGTTTACTTAGGAAGGATGAGAACATGGAGATTATACTGGCTACACAGAGATTATAAAGGTCATGGCTAAGATTTCTGATGGGAACATATGGCTGGTGAGGCAAAACTGTAGGGAAATGTGACTATAATAAATAATGAATAACTGCTTCCAGATGGAGACAAAATAAGATACACCAGGTGTAGGGCACTGGCAGATCCTAAGAGGAGAACCTTGAAACAGAGAGAATTCATCTGAATTCAAAAGAGACCAATGGTGCAAATAGTGAAAACAAGAAGCTTGTCCAGATCAGCAGACCAAAAAACAGGAATTCTTGACAGGGTTTGGACAGATTTTGGACGTACAACATGAGAATGGAAGAAACTGGAATATATTTATGTATGTGTAGGCGGACAAAGAATATGGCCCATATTTTATAAAGAAATTATTTCAAAGGCTTAAGCAAGAGTTTGTGTATGGGACCTGAGAGCAGCCACCCAAGAGGAAGATGAACAAATGAGTGAGCAAAGAGAAGCACGACAAATCTGCATGGAAATACAAGGGGCTCAAGGGGAAAAAAGACACCAAGGACACAAAAGAGATCCTGGGACTGACAAAAGAAATTCCTTCACTGTTAGAGAAGAACTCTAGGAGTAGCAAGGAAAAGAAGTGAGTGCATTGGTCCAAAGAAAAACTAAAGACAACACAGCCAGATGAGAAGTTAAAACCTCCCTTAACCTCTTAATTTTAGGATAGGGAGTACAACACCATGGCAACAATAGCTCTTTCCTCTTTATATGGGAAGAAACTGCTGATAAATAAAGACAGGGTGAAGAAGAAACATCCACAGCTTAGAAAGGAAGATGCAAAACAATGCTTCACTTCTGTAGTAGAAAATGTAAATGGTGACAGAGGAAGTTGAAGAGAGAAAGAAAATGCTTGTTTGTTCTCATTACACTTTCTTGCAAAAAACCCCTCCCCTTTCCTCTCAAAAAGAACAACCCCAAACCTAAACAAAATCCCCACACCATCTTTGAACATCCTAAGCTTGCTTAAAGGCAACAGAGGAGCTATCAACAGGATGAGTGGCAGTAATAACAGCAATGAACACAGCAACTCCTCCCTGACCCTCCGGGCATCTCTGTGACATTGCAGGACAGAGGCAGACTAGAAATCACGTGATGCTGATGCTCATTCACCAATACCCACCTCATACTCCATCTATGCCTTGATGCTGTCTCACAAAGGATCTTTTCAGAACTAACAGCAACATTAATTCTAGCCACTTTATGTTTCTTTTGTTTTTAAAATAAAAGAAGGTCACAGTACTTCTTACCTCCTAAACCAGGGTGTAAACCTTGAGGACCTTGGTTTTGCTGCTGCATCACCATGAAGTTGGGGGGCACATTCCCCTGTTGCACCATAGGATTACGACTAGGAGAACTGACAGGCTGCTGGAATCCCTGGGGGAGCGTGCTGCTCTGGGGGGGCCTTGGTCCCAGCTGCTGCTGCGTCTGGTTAACGGTGGGAGATGAGGCAGGAGAGCCCTGCTGGAAGGAGGAGGGAGAAGAAGCAGGAGACTTGTTGGTCAGGTGGGGCTGTTGTAGTGGCGTAGGAACCCGTGAGGGCCCTCCCTGAAGGCTCTTCATTTGAGGAGCAGTAAACTGGCCAGGATTGCTCATCTGGGGAAAGTTTGAGTGAGCCTGGGAAGCTTGCTGGCTTCCAAAAGGATATGGAGGTGGAGGATGAGTAGGAGTTTGTACTGTTGCTAGAGATGGTCTTGCTTGAAGCTGCTGCTGCATTTGTCCAGGCAATGGGGCCTTTTTCCAACCCTGGTTTACTGTCAATGTACCCAGTGCTCCCTGGGTTGGAGGAGGCTGAAGTGCTCCAGAAGGAAGCTGGTTCCAGCCAGGGGGAACTGGAACCTGTGCTGGTGAAGTGAATGTAGGTCGAATACCCTGCTGTGGCTGTTGATGTGGCTGGGGAGGACGATTCTGCAACTGCTGCTGCTGTTGTAGCTGCTGGAAGTTGGCTGAGTTCATCTGCCTGTTTACAGGAACTGACTGCATTGAATGGAGCAGGGGAGCTAAAGATCCAGATGGATGGTTTTGCTGCTGTATACTTAGCCCAGATAAGAGTGGGTCCATTGCATCTATTAAAATAGCAAAGAAAAGTAAAAAAAAAAAAAAAAAAANAAAAAAAAAAAAAAAAAAAAAAAAAAAAAAAAAATAACCTACTGTAGACAAAAGCCATCCCTAAACAAGAAAGGCTAAATTGCTGGTCTGCATTTTCTTACTCTGCATAAAAATGCATGTTCCAGAGAAGCCAGGTCCTAGCAATTTATATCCTGTAAAATAAAGCACAACAGCCCTACAATGCTACAGACTGATGTGAGCCTTCTACACACTTAGAACTGCAGAACCACAGAGTATCTCAGCTGGAAGGGCCATTGAGTCCAAATCCCTGCTTCTGGCAGGACAGCCTAAAATAAAACCACGGGGCTAAGAGCATCATCCAGACACTCCCAGAACTCTGTCAGGCTTGGTGCCATGACCACTTCCCTGGGGAGTCTGTGAAGAATAAACCCTAAACATTCACACCCACCAGACCCCCAATTCTTAAACTTCCAGTCTGTCTACCCTTCCTGAAAAAAGGGGAAAAAAGAGCACCAGAAACACTCCTGCCTTATTGAACTAATCCTTCTCTTACCATCAGTTAAACATAAAGCTCAGTCACAACAGTTCAACTGCAAAAATACTACTGCCATTGCTCAAGACATTTGAACAAAATACCAAGCAAGTTGGTGACTTATTAGGCACTCAAATTATTTGAAAAAATTTAACAGATTAAGGGGGAAGGGAGGTTTTCACAGAAAGAGTAGTTCCCAGAAAGGCAGGGAAAATTCTCCAGGACAATTCCGGAGTGCTCTCATGTGTACACACTCAAACCTGTGTTCTGAAGAATCAAAATTTAAGAACATTTTCAGATCAGTACTATGACTAAATTTTACCACCTGGCTGTGAGGAAGGCCGAGGTGTTCGTGGCTGCAGCTCAGCACTAGCAACACTTGCCACCATAGAGGAGGGCACATTTCCACTCTGGGACATCATGACAGCTGCAGCATTGCTCATTCTTACTAAACCTTAAAAAATAAAAATAGAAATTATCAAGTCTTGCAATTACATAGAGAATCATTTTAGAATTTTTGTTTTAACAAGAAAAAATTTTATTTGTCAGTAAAACATTTCTTTAGACTTCAAGAATTGTTTGTCCAAAATAACCTGACAACACACCTCTCTCTCTCAGATTCCCTGGCATCGAACAAACAAGTTCAGGTCATGCTGTAGCTCTTTCTTAAACACCAAATTTTTAAAAATAGTATAAAAGGAAATATTACTGACTCATGAATTGTGAGCCTGACTTGTCACCGAAAGCACCAAGGGACAAGATTGTATCAAAGCTGTACAGGTAACTCAGGCTTTAGCAAAATCTGAAACTAGAAAGTAACTGAGGTGTTGCAAGGGAGAAAAAACTTCAATGTGTCACTTCCACAGGCTGCTATTTTCTAAAATGATTGCTATTGTTGCCCTGTTGGTTATGTTGCTGTTATGTTGTTGACCTGCAGACAGGAAATGAAGGTGCTGATCTGCACAATGGAGAGTAGAGCCCTCCTTTAAATGTTTTACAATGTCTTTGTTAAAGTCAAAGATTTCACTACTGTTTCATTAGGCTTCAACAAAGTTGAAATGTTCTTTCCATTCCTTCTCCTCAACAGCCACACATGCATCTTAGAGAAACTGACCAAAAATGCGCCTGGTTTAATTGCTTTAAATCCTGTTCACTAAAAGATCAGTTATTTATTTTGCCTTACAATTCAGCTATTTTAATAAATTACACAGTAGCTTTCTTTGTAAAAGCTCTTCGTAAAATCTGAATTTTGTAGTTAAAAATTCCTTATGCATATACAATGCTCTAAAATATAATTCAATAAACTATACATCTCCACAAAAATTCCTTCTTTATGATCAGATCTCAAAAGTTTATCAGAAAATAAAAAGAGAGACTAACAATGACAGTGTCCTGCCCTTCCCATAATTCTAATACATTTAATGTAAGTCAGTTTACTGTACACTGTATAAAGACTTATGCATATTTCCATAAAGGAATCAAACAGAACACTGTGAAAATTTGTGCATATTTCAAAGTGAATTCACGACATTCAACTCATCTGCTTTAATAGGCTTTATGTAAAAAAAACCCAAAACAACCACCTAACCAATAAACCAACAAAACCCCAAACCACCACACCCTCAAAAGACCTCAAAACAAACCAGTTGGCCCCACCAAAATGACTCCAATGTTTGTGGGACACAATGCAGCCAACAATTTATTTACATAACACAGGACATGGTTTGACAGCATGGAACAAGAACAGACAATTTAAATGGCAATTAGAATTCTGCAGACAATAGTTGCTGTAACCAGTGGAGTTTCATTAGCCCAGTAGCAAATTTCGGTGTGTCTGAAGCTCCACACAGAAGCCCTGAGGATTTACCTTGCCCCCCTTGCACGGGGAATGCCGTGTCCATGCGCATGGCGCTGCTTGCTCCCAGGGGCCCGTTGATCCGCACATCCTGGCTCCTGCTCTGAGCTAAAGCCAAGTTGATAGCACCTTCCCCTAAAGTAATGCACAGGTTGGGTGAGCAGAAGAGACAGAAAACTAAAAGGCAGACATTTGCAAATGGATGTTTAAGAGATGCCAAGGAAGGAAGAACAGGCTTCACCTCCACTGCACCTTTTAGAAGGACACTTACACATCACACCACCCTTCTGGATTTCAGTTTTAAGAAGAACAAATGTCATGACGAGCATTACATGCCCTTGGTTTCATCCTGAGGATGCTCCTGGACAAGTGCCCAGGATGGATATTGTAACTGTGAAATCCACGGAAAACTTCTCTTAAAGAAAGCCTCATATGAAACAATGGGGAAAGAAAATCAGCCAACCCTTTCCTAGTCAACACACAGAAAACATTTCTCAGGAGGGTTTCTGATGCCTGGAGCATTTTCAGCTTTCATTTTCATTAGTAGTAAATTTTATTCTTGAAAGAATAAAAGTCTTGAGCTATCTTTTTCACTAAAGCCAAAGCAGTAACTTAAAAGTTTTGCAACATTAACCAAATACACAAAACTACCTTTTGAGTCTACTTAAATCTGAGCTTTGGAAGCAGATTCGGTGTGAAATACCTTCAATTTGAACTGAGAGAATGCCCAGGTCTCGGAGCTGTTGGTTGTTGTTCTGAGCCAGGATTCGCAGCCTCTCGGCCGCTTCCCGGGGGATGTTAAAGGTGACACGGACACTGTTCCAAGGCTCTATCTTCTGCACTTTTAACTTGTTGGTTTCTTAACAGAAAAACAAAGTCAGTGCAAAGGCAGTTTTTAAACACGGATGATTAAACAACTTGGTTAAAAAGTTGAAAAAAAAAAATGAAACAATATTTGGCTTTGAAAACTGCCAGTGCTAGTCTCAGATACAGGAGATTTTTCCTCACACAGGTGTACAGCAACCAATGCTACCAAACCACATCAGGGATTTTCCAAAAAATTAGCAGTAGAAAACCTACCCAAATGATAATCAGTGCAATAAACAACATAATCACTTGATAGTATTACTCAAAAATTGAAATATTCTGTGGATAAACTAATTTGGAAAGATAAGAAAATATCTTAAAAACAGATTTCATACAATTATAGGTATTAGGTTTGGGTTGGAAGGGACCTTAAAACCCAACTCATTCCACCCCCTGCCATGGGCAGGGACACCTTCCACTATCACAGGATGCTCCAAGCCCCAATGTCTTGGGGTGATTTTATGCTGTGTATTCCCCATCATCTGCTTTCTGCTCAGGAAATGGGTCCTGGAATTTTAAGCTGGGTCCAGGGGGAGCGAGGGGGGCAGCCAAGGAAACTGGCACGGTTTGTGTTTTAAACCCTCACTCCCCCCAGGTGCTGTGCTCTTCTCTAGCTGGTTTGGCTTCTGTTAGCTAGGGAAAAAAGAAGCTTTTTCTCTGGACTGCGATAGCAATCCTCGGCTTCTGCTTCTTCTTCTTCCAGAACTGTTCAGCTTTGCTGTGGTCCAAACCAGCTGAACATCACCAGGAGCCCCGCCTGCGGCCTGGCGGGAGGAAGGCTGCAGAGACCAGCTCCGGATCTCGGGAGAAGCCGAGCAGAACTCTAAAAATCCACCATCTTTCTCCACAACAAGAAGGTTTATTATTTAACATTATTCATTTTCTTTTCCCATGCCTGCGTGCACCTGCTTGTTAAATAAACAGGTTTTTTTCACTTTCCTCCAAGAAATTCCTTTCGAACCTGTGGGGGAGGGGCTGTCAAGACCCACCTTTCTCAGAGGAGACACCCTTTGGCAGGTGACTCCTAATTTGTCTCAAACCAAAACACCCGTCCAGCCTGGCCTTGGACAGGAATCCAGGAATCCAGGGATCCAGGGACAGCCACAGCTTCCCTGGGCACCCTGTGCCAGGGCCTCCCACCCTCACAGGGGAATTCCTTCTCAATATCCCATCTAAAATCTAGACTCCTTCAGTTTAAGGCCATTCCCCCTTGTCCTGTCCCCAGACCTTCTCCAGGAGCCCCTTTAGGCCCTGGAGGGGCTCTGAGGTCTCCGTGGAGCCTTCTCTTCTCCAGGTGAACACCCCCAGCTCTTCCAGCCTGGCTCCACAGCAGAGGGGCTCCAGTACTGTGATACAGTAAATTTGTTTGTGAACCACATGGATGTGGGAATAAACTGACTACAGGAATTAAATGCTTGAAATATTTACTCTACAAATACTTATGAAATCATCTTTTTTTTTTTTTTTTAACAAGACCAGTGCCAACAGAGTCTTAGCAATATTTCATTGATTTCTACTTTATTATTTAGTTTTCTGGGTATTTCAAATCCACTGCTGAAAAGCATCTCAAAGTCATGCAAAATATTTACTTGCTTGTTTCTGACTACCTGTTCTACATATGAGTGTCTCTACATAGATCAGTGGTTTTCAAAGTAACAGCAAAAAGGTTCAGCAGTTAAACTGGATACATTATCCAAAGGGATACCTACTGAAATGATTGCTACAAAATGCAGTTAAAGGTAGTTAAAAATATATTCCCAATATAGCTTTATAAGTTTCCAGTTTCTATCTTTCTGTAAAGACAGTTCCTCTCAAAACAGGAAGCATTGACCCAAATTTTCATCAGCCAGCTCCTCCACTGTAACCTTAGATTTACTAAACATTTGCTAACTTTTGGAGCCTGAAAAACAAGTCAGTTAAGAATGCCAACACTCGCTCCTATTTAGGAATCTCTTGTCCACCACTAATTCACCAAGCCCCTTTTGCTGCTACAATAATAGAATTATCAAATTCATCCTCATTCTACCTATAAAAGTGTTTTTATCTAGAAACACGGCAGGAGGAGTTTTTAAATCCCCTTTTGTGGAGGTTTGAACAGTCCCATATTTTCTGTTATGAATGCTCCAATATTTTACATAGAAAATTGTATTATCAGTTTCAGTATTTCTATGTATTTGTACCAAGTTTCTCATTTTTCAAACACTGCATCTGTCAAGATAACCCCATGTTATCTACTAACTCCACATTTGGAATATCCTATTTTGCTCTGAATCAGTTTAAATAACTTCTCACATGGATCATTTTCAAATTAATTTGACATTGATTTTAAAAATTTGCTTTCTCAACTGAGGTCTGAATCATGTTTATTAATCCTGGCATTAATATTTATAACAGACTCAGCATGCAGATGCCTCTGTATAACAAAGGTGACTACGTGCATCTGTAGACTGAATTTATTTTACATCAAAAACTACACAATTCATCTGTGGTGTTACACACATCCCTTCACACCAGTAACAGCCTGTTAGTTTACATCTACTTCCAACTGTTTGTAAGATACAGCTCAAAACTGTGGTATTTCTTCATAGTATTTTTGTTTAATGCCAGCTTTTTTACCTCCTTGGGCAACAACAGCAAGAACCCAACAAACTGATGCCAAATTGAAAGAAAAGAATATAGTGACAAAGAAATTCAGTTTGGTTATTGAGAAGTAATGTGTTATTTTTCTGAAAAGATGTTTGACACTGTTGAGGAAAACAATCAAGGCTACCTTACTGAGCAGCCATCAGTAATCAGCATAAGACCTTGTGCAAGGATTCTCAGACAGGGGACAAATGTCTTTTTCCAGATCTAAACATGCTGGTAAAAGACGTCCCAAAAAGCCTGTTATCACTGACTTGCCATGGAGCTGTTCCAGAGCTGGGTGATCATTCAGAGGTACATGAGGGCACTCCCCATCCCCCAACACAAATCAATCAATCAATCAGTCAGTCAGGTAGGGTAGGTCAGAAAACGGCAGTAATGTCACAGGTACTGGAGAGTGAACCCATTCTCAGATGAACTGCAGTAGTTTAAATTGGACAGTTTGGGCAGTAAAACACATCTCCTGTGTGAACAAGCTTAGTTTCACTTTCACATAACACACCCATGCGTAACAGAGGGACATGAAACAGAAAAAAACCAGGTAAAATGTGGAAACTGAAGATACATGAATAAACTTGCTAAATAAATCAGTTTCAAACAACAAAACAACTGCAGGCACTTGTAGTCTGCATTTCTGAGAAGAACAGCTCGCAAATTCACTAAGAATAACCCTAACAAATTACCATTACAAACTAAGTAGCTCAAACCCAATATAATCTACTTTTTGTGCAAGTACCCTGACTACGTAAATAAGCATTTTAAGGGCAGCTGAAAAGTGACAAGAAGGTACGTTACCCATGTGTAAAAGGCCAGGCACATTCTCCAGTATAGTATCCAGCTTCTGCTCAAAGTCTCTGTCACTTATATTTCCTTCAAAAGCTACAAAGATCGTGGAATCCCCAGGAGCAGCCTCCTGTTTCAGTTCATCTTCGTCCAGTCCTGAATCAAAATCCACCTCTAAGTCTTCCATAGCTGAGGAGTACAAGGAGGCATATGTATCTTTTAAGTTAGGTAGATCATCCAAAACCATTGTTTCCAACAATGGGAGCCTGTCAGACGTCAAGGTGATGCTTGGAAGGGAAAAAAGTAATTATAATACATATAATAATAATTGTGTAGGGACATTAATAGCTGCTGTCAATGGCACATTTGGTCATTGACAGAAAACCCTACCTGGTGATCCACTGTTGCGCTCTGTGAGACCAACTGTGTGAGGCTGAAAATGGTGGCCATGGCAGTGTCCAAGCTATTCCTCCACCAGGACAAACAGAAGGGGTTTCCTGACAGAATCGTGCTGCACGTGACTTGAGAAGTATTCCAGTTGATCTAAAAGACAGACAGGTAGAAAGGAAGGTAGAGGATAAAAAATCAGAGGAAAGTGAATCATATTCATCTCCGTATCATAGAGAGGACAAGAAAGCACCTGGTACCAAAGATGCAGTGTCCAACTGCCAGGAGCCTGTAAAACTCACAGCAACAGCTGAATTATAGAATGATAGGAAGAACCACCAAATTTAGTTTTAGAGACAGCAGATGCAATAGGTGCAAGGCAGTGGGAAAGCCACAGCACATTTTTACCAGGAGAAATGTAGCATTTGACAAATATTTCACTCACATCCAGGGAAATCTCAGGCATACTATGCCTACTTTCTTAAAGTTTGTAAAGATTTAGGCATTTTCAGCTTCGTATGAACATAACAACCTGAAATCTGCTCCCCCTGTCACAGTCCACAACTCTCATCATGCCCCCACATCACGCTCAGATAAGAATGAATTCAGTAAGTTAAGTCCCACACCTGATAGATTTTGCTTAACAAAATGTCTAAAATTTGCAATAAATTTTGACATTATGACATTGATTTAAGACGTTACAGAAGTACAATCTGTGATAAAATTATCCCTAAACTTACAGTGGACACTACCAATGTTGAGGTATATATTTTCCCACTCCATCACAAGGGCCATGGCACTACCCTTTCCAGGTAAGACATCTGCTCTAACACTCAGCACTTTGCAAGTATTGCTAAAAGAGTCAAACCATCTGTAGAAACAGCCAAAAAAGGGACCTGTTCCTGACCACCACTGTCAAAATCAAATCCATTCACCAGACAGGACTGTCAAGACCTCATAATTCCAAAGCTGTGGGTATTTGGCACAACCCACCCAGAAGGTTTAGCTCAGGACAACACACCCTTGAACAGGATACAGACTGGGGTTTTGGCAGAGGTTCAAGTTCCCAACACAAAACCACAACTTTGAGATTAAAGGTGAGCTGGAAAACAGCCTTTTCTAATAAAAAATCTACCAATGTTAGACATTCACAGACTCAGCTCTGCACTGTTTGCACAGTTGCATAATGCTGCTGAAAGGGCAATACTACAAAGGAAAAATCAGGGACTTGGAAGTCACAAAATCCCCTCCGCCTCTGGTCAGATCTCCACACATACACTCACTATATTTACAAAATACAGGTTTTTTTCTCTCTTGCAATCCTACGCCACACTAGGGAGCCCAACAGTACCAAGGAATAATCCCTTATTTTACATGGAGTTACTCTCTCATCCTGCAGCACCAGCCTTCATCCTCAAATCTCAGATTAAAAACCGAGATAATTTTGTCTCACAAGATCTTCTGCAGTCCTGCATCAGAAAATAAGTTACATGTTTCACAAGCATGGATCTATTTCCATAGTGCTTTCATATACTTATTATTCCCATGGCATTTTTAAAGATGGGCAATAGAGAAATAAATTTAAAAAATTCATTACCAAGTGAACACAGAGACAATTAAGTCTTCTTTTTTTCCCCAGACTCTTTGCTGCTTGGCTCCATATCTAAATTACTGCTCTGAGTGTTTGGCACCTCCATTAAGTTCAACTCCTCAGTTTCATGTCAGGTGCCCAGATAATGAGAATCACAATCAATAGGAGTCTGTGAAGAGATGCTTTAACTGATTTTCACACAATTTCTTGGACAGGTAACTTCCTTACCCAAGATGGCTTTACACAAACCAGTACAGCAGTCCTTCTCCTTCTGCATTCCTACATCTTTCATTCCACATCCTCTGACTCCAGGGAGAGAGGAGCTGGGAGTCCTACACAAATGGCCTTTTTAATGACCAAGCACAGCCCTTCTGTGCAAAGAATGAGGCAAGCATCCTGTGAAATATAAGCACTATATTTTGAAGAAAGTGACATAGAACATTATCTGTCTGAAAATCTTGAGTAAATTTTCTAGGAAGAGAAATGTCAGCTCAAAATACAGGTTCTTACATGCTGAAAAGATACAACTACTTGGAGGTGATGGGGTGTTGCACCTGCAGTGAGAAACTTGAGTACACCTGACAATCCCTAACACCAAAGAAATAAGAATTTACCTACAAGAACACAAACATTTCAAATTTTTTTTCTGATTGGAAGTGTCTGAAGCCTCCATTTCCCCTGTGAAAGAGCAGAAGACCCCCAGACTGTTTAAATAATGGGTTTTAATCAGTTCATGAAAATGCTGCAGCTTAGACCAAATTTCATCAACCTCAAGGTGCTAAAATCTGACAGGATTTGTTGAAGTTATGGCTCTTAGTAAACACTATTAAAATCCAGTTTTCTAAATCCCAAAGGACCACAGGCGTTATTTCACTTGACTCAGAGAGTCACAGAATCACAGGGATACTGTGAGTGAAGGAAACAAACCAAGATCAAGCTTTACATTTTACCTCCCAGATGAGCACATACAGCTACATCTTCCTTTGCATTTTTAATTCACATCATGCTCCTCAAGAATCTCTGCTACATTCATCTGCACTCTCTCCCTCTCAAACACACGGAATTTAGTCCGTTCCTATAGTCAGGTATCATTTGTCTCAATTATAACATGACAAAGCAATGATTTGCAAAATTTTTCTCTTCAGGCAGTGCACAGCACACCATCCATGTCAGAGCAAATGAATCCCAGCTGCACAGCATCCTAACAACTTCTGTAATCTCATGGTTATAGGGTTGGCTTCCACAAATCCTGAGCAAGCACTTGATCATAATTAGCAGGTGCCTTCCCTCAACACTCTTACACACACACACACACAAAGCCTTCAGCATAAGCACACACAGGTACAACGCTGGTCATTCCACAATCCATGTAAACCAGAACTCCCAGCAGGTTATGGAGGGTCTCTGATGAGTAAGAACCACACCTGAACTGATCTGCACAACCACAGCACACTTCAGGGACTCAAGCACTCATGTTCACTTGGCAGCACAAAAAGGTCTCTTACCATCATCCTTCCTTCAAAAAGCACACATGGCCCCCTTCCTGTCCCTGTACCTTCTCCTTTAGAGTTTCCAAATCAGTGTTTCCCATTATACAGTTGTTTCTGGAAACTCAGAGCAAGCCCAGTGCTACCACATGGCAACCATTCACCCTCAAACCTGGCCTGGATATAGCAGCAAAACCGGTGTTATGCCTCTATTATAAAGTTAGCACTACTCAGTACAGTCTAATTATCAAAAATATCTAACTGAAGTAAAAGAGGTGGGAATAAACAGCCAAATAACAGACAAATAGCCAAAATGCACCTGCAATGTTATATGGGAACAGGGAGTGGAAGACCAGAGTGTCCAACCCAAAGGCTGCAGGGCACATCCTGGGTTGTTGCAGCCAGGAGTTCCCAGGCACACTCAGCATATGGATAAAAAACTGACCCACTAATATGAACAGAACTGAGACTCTTCAGAGGAAGAACTCCCACAAGATAGAGGATGCCACAGTTGAGACCTGGGTTGATGGACAGCTGGGTCACACATACACCACCAGGAGCTCTAAGGCATTTTGTCATGCCCTGTGCTGTCCCCACCAGCAGCCTGACAGCAACAAGCAGCCAGCACAACAAACCCAGCCCCATGTGACTGGGCAAGGCTTGGAAAATTCCATCCAGACCCCGGAAGAGATGGGATTAGAGCAAATTCTGAAACAACTAGTTGTCACTAACTGGGGAACAGCTGAACGCGGGAAAGCTGGCAGGCTCTGGAGTACTTGGAAGTGCTGGTGTCTAGAGTGAAAAACAACACAAAGGAAAAAAACCCCAACTGATATCTTGGTATTCTTAGCCCAAGGTTCACTCAACTGGTCCAAACTTACGTCAATTTGTCTCTTAAATAGAACTTGAAATCTCTTGCCTTGCTTTCTCCTACCTATTGCCCTACACAGAGCACAAACCAAACCCAGGCTTTGTCTGGCCACCTGTTCCAGGTTTTCTGCCACAGTCTATTGATTTACAAGCTTTTTAATGTGTTCAACATAAACACTTTCACAATGTCACACTAGAACATGTACTCTCCCAAAACAAATAAAAAGTACTAAAATCCAGCTCTACATCTCATCAAATATTCTTCCAAATTACACAAAAGATTGAAAAGGGTGAGAGCAGAAGGAAGGATGGATTCATGCCCTTCACTAGCAGATACCACAAGTTGGCACTAAGCAGGGTCCTCATCCTCACACTGAACATTATTTAAAGCTGCAACAGGGAATGAAAAGAAATGAGGTTACAGTCAAATCCCTGAAGGAAACCAGAATTGAGAGTGAGGAGGAAAAGTCTGGGATAACAGTACCAACACGATTTCTAAAGGATTGAAATTACTTTTGCTGTCACTAAAAAAATGTTTTTCAAGCAACTTTATAGGAAAAAATATCAGGAAAAAGGTATGTCTTGGATAATAACTTTAATGTTCTCTGCTTCCTTTGTTTTAGGTGCCAGTGAGAAAAACATGTAGAGATTTTCATGATGGGGGCAGAGGAGGTTCAGCATTGCCAGAATACTGCTGAGAGCATGGCTTTCTTTTAACCTGTAACATGCATTCACACCCAGTCACACATCCACGTTTAAAGTGTAACACCTATAAATCCCAGAAACACTGATCACAACACAGTCTCTATTGGAGATTTGTTAACAGTGTATTATCCTCCTACAACTGTTTCATTTGTTGCCCAGCCTAGTGATCCTGGAGCTTTTTAAACCTGAGCAACGAATAAACCTAGATACCCACAACCATTCTATGATACATAGATTAAAATAACATCATAGTTTTGGGGAAAACAAACAAACAAACAAACAAAAAACAACCCCACCAATAAACCTAAAAAACCAACAAAACTTTTAAACAAATTCTAGGCAAGTGTCACATAACAGTATAACACAAGGAGATTAAATAAGGCTAAGAATCACTGTTATAATATGAAAGAATACCTAAAAATAAATGTGCACTAAAATTTCCTCTAAAACAACTTAGCCAGGGTTCCAGTAATTTTGAATTTTGAACATTGGTGTTAGATAAATGACACCACTAAAGAATCTCAACTGTTCTCCTTGGGAGGAACAGCCACAAACCTGATGGCAAATCCCCCTAACCCTGTATGGCTGAGTGGGAAGTCAGCTCTGGAACCAGCTCAGCCCTGCAAACACACACAGCAGTGGGGACAGGCAGGGGCAGAAGGTACAAAAACAAGAGATATTCAGATGCATCATATGCTTATTTTACCTACCAAAATAAATTTCACACCTTCAGTATTTTGGGGTGTGCAACAGGACCTCAGGTAGTTCCAGACTGGCAAACATGGTTAAACAGCAACTCCCAAATATGGAATTCTGAAACAAAACCATCACATTTCATCAGACAATGATGCAAAATAACAGACTTACTGAACATAATGGTGAATAGCTCCATTTTGAATATGCAGTTTTGCACCACCTCAAATGCTCTTCTCAGCAACGTAAAAAACACACATTACTATATTCACATTCAAACAGCAAAACCTGAGGAACTTGAAAAATCAACCTTTCATTACAGGCAGAAAATGGAATACTTCCTTTAGCTGGAAATGACATTCTGTTCTTCTAAACAAGTTCTATCTAGAATAATGTATTTATTAAGTCTTAAGACTTAATAAATAAATAATAAATAAATAAAACTAACTAACTAACTAACTAAATAAATAAATAACCTCATCTATATTAAACTAATCTTCAGAACAGAGGAACTGGCACAGCCAGGATGTCCCTCGGCTCATCCTGAGCAGGCGCCTAAACCAGCTCAGGGTAAGCTCATTCCAGGAGCACGTTCGGAGCCCACAGGAGCACCTCAGACAGACACTGCTGCTGCAGGCGGTCAACATGGGGAGGTGAATCCAGTCCTAGCCCCTGCTCCTGGTCACCGGCTCACCATACCACACTCCAGCTCCTGGGACCATAAAAACACAGCAGTAAAGCTAAATGGCTTTGGGACAACAAAACACCACCCCTCGAATCAACGGGATTTATAGGCACAGCCCAGGGACGGTTCTCAAGGAGATTTTCTGCTTAAGTGCTTGCCTGGTCATCAGTGAGGAAGGGGACTGCCCAAAAACAAATGGGGCAAGCAGAAGAGGGAAGAAGAGTCAGAAAGAAAAGGCAGAGATTTGTTGTCTTCTATCTAGACAACAAAGCAAAATTGCTTTAAAAGCCTTATTGTGCTGTAGTTTTTGCACTTCTGCCAACCCAGCAACTCGGAGACAAGGAAAGAGGATTTACATTAAATCAGACCATATACGCTTTGCAGCACTTTTAATAGTCATCTAATACTTTTCAACCTCTCCTATCTTCTTGTATTTCTAATTGTAACTCAAGAAGTGTAGCACCAAGTCAAAGGAAGGCCTGATGACTAAATCACAAGCAGTGACCTGTTTCCAGCGATATGCACCTGCCTAAATGCCATGACCAGACACCAAGCTGAGAAGCAGAAGCAAAATCTGAAATAGGAAACTTTAATATTGTTTGTTGTGTAAGCCAAAACTAAAAAAGATTTTCATGTTCTACATCAGATACTGCATTAGTTCTACTTTTTCACCCTTTTCACAAAACCATGTTCCAGAGCCTGAGTCCTGTACCAAACTGGGTGGTTACCTCCAAAGCCAGGCGAAGACTTCACAGGAAAGGCCAGGCCTTGTGAAAGTTGGTTTCAAGGAAGCCTCCAAGGTGCAGCAGCCAGTCCCCATGCTGAGTGCCCATGCCTTAGCCCAGCAGGGTGAGGGTGATTTTGGCTAAAGGGTAGGGGAGTGGAGGGAATAAAAATCTTCTGAACTCTTTGGTGCAAGGAACCAAATGGTTTTTGTTCCTCCAGTTCTCCCTTCTGAGTGTCCCTCACCACGGCACCCAACTGCTTCAAAGAAGGACTGGGAAAGACAGGTTGCCCTAGCAAGATCCAGTAAGAAACTGAGTATGGTCAGTCAGGGCTATGGGAAGAAGAAGAAAAAATAACTGCGGCTGTCTCCATTCCCATTGTGCACATGGGATGAGACCAAATTTGGTTAAGAAAAATAAGCAATCAACATTGGTTTATTAACTCCAACTTTCACTACAGTAAGTTATCTGACAGACCTGGAGACTGAGCACACACCTTTAGCAGACCCCAAGGAATCACAGAAACAGCCCTGTGAGGAGTTCCAGCTACAGAAAGAGTTTTGTTTAAAGTTTATGCTTTCCCAAACAGCAAGAAAACAAATCTAGTTAGTCTCCAGCAAGGCAGGCTTTGTTCACTCACACTGACACAGAACTGGTCACCACTTCTTACACCGTTCTGCTGCACTCCCATAGCCCTCAAGTGTAAAACACTGAAACCCAAATGTTTCCGACAAGGAGAAAATTACAGCTTGTTATAACACATGACTCCTCGCAGTGATACTGTGATGTAGTCTGACAGTGGGTTTAATGAAAAATCAGTTTGTTGAAGTTTCACAAAGTTTGCTAAAAGCCCATGACTCATGCCAAGTTGCAATGGACACACCTCAGCTGAACCATTCAGTTTTATTTCAATGGAATTTGACTGCTGAGATGCTCAGGACAGCTCTAAAAAGTAGGATGATAACTCCAGAATAAGCAGCTAAGTTAGCCACGTAGAAATTGCCCCTTTCAGCAGGCGAGATACAAACCAAGGCAGCAGCCAGGCACAAGGGAAATGGGAATCACCAATTCTCTTGGAAGCTGCAGTCTACCCAGCACAACATTTGGTCAACCAATTCCCATTAGCTGAACTACTAATTTCCCATGTTAAGGATATTTCTGTTTGGAAGAAGCACCTCGTGAGTACTGACAGAGCTTTGCAGTACGTAACTTTCTACAAAGATCCACCAACACAATCAGCAAACAAAATAAGAAGCTATTTAAAATCTGGAGCATCTTGACAAGAGACTGTATTTGATCTTGCCTTCAAAAGTTATGAACAATGCCTTTTCAAGTAGCAATCTGTGCACTGTGTTGCAACAAGATTTTTATTTAAAACTGAATTTAACCACCACCAGACCTTTCTGGGCTGACACACCCCGCAAGTGCTCCTTTATCACCAAATTCTCACAGGGCTTCCTAAACACCAATATAACCAGCCCAGAAATTCTTGTGATCATCAGCACTGAACTGAGGTTTGACTGAAAACTGCACCTTCTGCAGTATTATTCCTTCTTACATCTAATAAATATCTAGGAAATCTTAGTGAAGCTTTCAAAATTCTGAAATTACATAAAGGATGAAGAAAGGATTGAAGCTAAAACAAAAAGCTTAAAAGTAATTCTTTGATAGGAGACACTCAGTGTTACTCAGTATCAAGGAGATTGTTTTCCCTGGCCAAAAAACTAATCTTCATATAACAGAAGCAAGTAGAGCTTTGGTTAAGATCAAGATTATTCTGAGAGTTTCCTGACTGTATAAAAACTTGCAGTTTATTTTGTGCTGCTCTGGGCTTTTGGAAAGATCAAATTGCAAGGGTTATTTATTGTCACTACTGCCATTAAGAACCACGTAAGCGGCTTAGGACTTTCTGGTAAAATGTGGATGCAATAGGACTGGAGAGCAATGCACTTTTGCAGGGATTGGAAGAGCACTCCCAAAAAACCCTTCGAAGGAACACCTTGCCATGCATGGCAGGGAGTTGGAACAAGGTGGTCTTTAAGGTCTCCCCCAACCCAAACCATTCTGGGATTCTGTAAATGCAGAACAGAGGCCTAACTCAGTCTCTGTGAGCACCAGACAGAAACCACAATGAGAAACACAATCTGGCATGAGCGGCACGGTCCTGGCGGGTTATTTGATTTTCAAAACAATAAAAATTATAAAATTAAAATTATTTGCATAGGACTTGGAGAATTCAATAGCATGCATCTTTCGGTGGAATAACGCGATGATGTCCTTTCATACATCAGACCTAAAGCTTGGGCTCCCAACTGAGCATAAGCAACTTCCTGTCCCAAATTATCAGTTTACATAAATTAATTTAGACAAGGTATCATTCGTCTCCTGTACTTTCCTATTTTCATACAAATCCAATCTAAAGCCCTGTGTAGGGATATGCTTCAGGGCACTCATGCCAGCTAGAGAAGCAGACAACTGGTCTCAGTTCCAAGAAGGTGATGGCCCTCACAAGCTGTGGAGTCCCACGTGTCTCCATCCCTCTTCCCAGCTTCCAAACCAACAGCATTGTGACATACACTGGTTGCCTTTATTTCTCCCCAAATGCATAAAGAAGGGGTATTTACTGAGTTACAGCCTCAGGGCTGTCACATATACATGACAAATTCAGTACTTATTTCTATTTTTGATTACTACTGCAGTAATTTTTGATGTGCCATTCATTCAGCATGCAGGTGGGATGCTGTTCCACTGAACGGAAAATGATGTTCTATGCCCAATGGACTGAGAAAAATCCCCAGCTCCTGGACCTCTGGAAGACTCCCACTATTGTCCTTCTGTGTAATCCAAATCTTAGATTAACTTTAAACTCCAGCAGCACTACTCTAATTAGTCAGGACACAGGGCAATCTAAGTTATCTTCATCCTCTTGAGCTAAACCTCCAGCTCTCCATGCAGGAACACGTTGACTAGGTGGCTGAAATGCTCAGTTATCTGCAATTAATAGGCGGCTCCTGCTGAAGAACATCAGTGACCCACTCCGGAGTGGACAGCAATTCCTGTCACAGTGTCAAGACAAAACAAAAAATATCCATGGCTCCAGTAAAGCAAAGATGAGTTGCTTGTTTGGCTGGGGGAAATGGAGAGACTCCCCTGGAGATGGAAAACACCTCACCTGGAGCCTGATGAAGCATCTTCCCTGCTGCCTCAGCTTGGTATCATCTGGGGTTATTTCTCCTTCCACTGCTGGCCCTTACCTTTTCCCAGCCCTACACATTCTTTCTCATTCCTTCTTCTCCAGCTATGCATTAAGGAAAAAGCTTGAACCTAGTTTTTGCAGCACCGAGGTCCAGTCCTGCTGCTTGGTGCCCTATGTGCCACAAGGCCTCCTGCTCCCTCACACTGGCCCTGCATCACAGCTTTGTATTTCTCAACAGAGACCACAGGATTTTGAAACAGACACCCCCATCACGCCTTCTGCCCTTCAGAGGTTCTCTAGCGACCTATAAAATTTCACCATTCTCAATGCAATCAAACTGTTACAGCCACATTAACTCTTCAATCCCTTCAGCAGTAAACCCTTTGCCACTGCAAATCTATTAAATTTAGTGAGTCTGTGTAATTGGGTTGTAATTCCAGCTTCCATCTGAAAGCAATCACTACGGTACTAGAAAATCAAAATATACCACCAGTCTAAGGTTTAGTTATCATGTTCAAACATTTAACATCTCCCACAATGGCACAAACCTTCATTGTACTCAGACAGCACAAAGAGTGGCATCACAGCTGTTCAGCAGAAATTACCTCTACAACCTGTATTTTCAAATATTTAAGCCACGGAAAAATGGAAACACCAACACCTCAAGATGTACAAGGACCTGGAATTCTTTGGCTTCTCTACACAGTTATTTCTTATTTTAGAGAAGCACCTACTTTTTTACTAGAACAATGTAAAATTACTGCATCGCCTGGAAGCCTGCTGTAAACAACTCCTTCCTCCAAGTCCTACAGAAGAGCGGGCCTTCCAGAGAGAACGGCTGGAGAGCACTGCTGAGAGATTTCCAGCCAAAACCCAATGCCTAATAGAAGACCCTTCCTTGGGTTTAAAATCCTAAGAAATGTAATTTCTCAACTGAAGGTCAGGTTTGTGTGCAGCCCCCCACATTCTGCTCTCCTTTCTTCTCACAGGAGAGTCCGGATACAATGTTACTGTGCAACATTTCCTCCCAGAGCCGGGTAACTTTCAGAGGAAGCCGCAAGGCTCAGTGGATACTTAGAATCTCTAGCAAACACCGCGGTGCCGTGCTGCAGGCACCGCGTGCAGTCCCCAGGCCCGCTCACCTGGCCGTTCTGAACACACGCCGTGAGACCTTTGTTTCCTGTTCCACAAGATACATAGAAAAACTGGGAACATTTGCTATAACTCAAAAAGAGCTGTTAAATCCAAAAGTTGTGGTTATTACACTTGGTAACCTTTATGGGAAATGTCAGATTTGTTCTTTGTTGTTGTTTTCACATACAGGAAATACTGAAAGATGCCTTAGCTAAGGAACCAGTCAGAACAACACACGATAATTATAAAACCAACAAGAGGCACTGTCTTTCTTCTAAGAGAGGTTTTACTACAGTTCCCAGTGAGCGGAATGAGCACAAATGTGTCTATCAAGAGGCTGAGGGGTTACAGAGAGACAAAGCTCACGAAGCTCCAACCGGCTACCAGGTTGCAGACCCACAGAAAAGCTCTGTCCTTCCATTCCCCAAAGCAGAGGGAAGGAATCAGAGCCCCGAGGTCTTTTAGAAGTAGCTGAAATTTAGAGAAACGCAGAAATCACACGGAGTGCACGAGTGAAGTGCCTTTTTCTGACTGGTTTAAGAGTCACCGAGGACTCAAACAAAAGCGAAACGTCAACGCGCCCCGGCTGACACGGCACAAAGCCGTCACCGCCCGCATGAGGTCAGGGCAGAGGGACCGGGCTCACACGCACCGGCCGGACCGCGGGGCAGCTCCCGACTCTGACAGCGCTGCCGGCCCGGACGCGCTCCCTCCCGGGCCGGGCCGGGCCAAGCCGCCGCCGGAGTGCGGCCGGGGCCGAGTGAGGGCCGGGCAGGGTCGGCTCCGCGCCGGGCGCTGCGGGGCC
>VZTJ01001353.1:161904-188015 GCA_013397795.1 Orthonyx spaldingii
CGTGACCCGCGCGCGCCTGCGCCGAGCGCGCGGGGCGGGGGGAGCAGCGCGGCCCCGGGGCCCGGCCCGGGACCCGCCTGAGGCACCGCGGGGACAGCCCGGGGACAGCTCGGGGACAGCCCGGGCCCGAGACCCCCCCGCCACACCGCGGGGACACGCCGGGAACACCCCGCGACACACCGGGGTACCCCGGGCCCGGGACTCCGCCCGTCTCCGCCGCCGCGGGAGAGCTGTGCCCCCCTGGCGAGGGGTCCGCGGCGGCGGCTGCTTCTGGGAGTGGAAACAAAGTGTCTGCCAGATGAAGCTGAGGGAACAATAATTATTGGGGCCTTTATAGGACATTTCCGGGAAATTAGGTTTTTAATTCGGATGAATTTTAATTCAGAACGTTTCATCCGAAGGTTTCAGACTCTTTGAATATCACTGAATTATACTTTCGTTTTACCACTGGGGAGATAGGGAAGAAGCCAGGGAGTGACCTGGTATGGACTCAGCAAAGGTCACAATGCTGAATTTTAATTAAAAGTCCGTTAATGTGATTAATGAACAGGTCCATGGGCCCAAAATCCCCAGTGGGTGATGCTAGATTCCTAAAATGTCCCCTCAGCGCATAGGGGTTCCACAGCTGAAGGGACTCTCACAGGACACACAGCCCATTGGTTTGTGTCTTCCTATGTCCTTTATTAATATGAGAAATGGTTGATTAATACAAAAACTCTGAAATACCTCGTTTCCTGCCCATCATTGCTGTGGGCAGAAAGCTCTTGCCTGGCACTGGGGAAGAAATGAAACGTGGCAATTCCTATTTCAGAGCAGAAAAACAATCAAAGTCCTTTATAGGAAAAATAAAGACCTTGGTCCTGAATCATAAAGCACATATGATTCAGTAGCTTGAGCAGGTTCTGTGGCTTGAGGAGGGGTTTCAGGAGAGGCTGTCCAGCTGGAGCCAGCCATCACAGCCCCCCTTGGCTTCATGTGGAATACTGCTGGATAAACAACATGGAAAAGGAAAAATAATTATTTTTTTTTTACAAAACCTTTTAAATACAACAAACCCACATCTCATTGGGCACTATAGTTTGCAACACAAGAGAATAACCCTTTTTAGAAATTCACATATAATTGCATTCCACAAAACCCACCAAAACTAAATAATTAATGTCATGGTTAGTGTAGGACTTGTCTCAAACATGAAATCTGGTTGGTGTGTGCAGAGCTGCAGGCAGATCGCTGCTTCCCTTCCTGTGTGTGGCTCTCAGGCTCCCCACTGGCAGAAGGTGAGGAATCATTTACTCAAGGATTGTTCTGCTGGTGCTTTTTTGTGTCTTCCACAGTCTCTGGGACAGCAATTCCAGCACCTTTCCAGTGTGCTGAGACAAGGGCAAAGCCTCCCAAGCCCCCGAGACCCTCAGGGGCGCCAGAAGGGATGGGGATCAGTCAGGGGTGAGAATGAGGAACATTTGATTCATCTGATCATCTGTTGGAGTTTCCATTTGCCTTCATGTGGATCATTCCCAGGATTTGCCTAGCCCTGCTCTTGGATTTTGGGACTGGCTGGAAACACAAGGTAGCTGAGAGAAAATTTATTTGGTACCAAGAATTAACCTTTCTTCCCCACTTCATGTTTTCCTTGTTTCATGGGACACTTCTTGAACCAGCTGCACTGAACTTCCTCCTCCAGCCTCATCTTCCCCAAAAGGCATCTCCCCGGCACAGAGAGATCAGGGTGCTGCTTCCAAAAAACCCCCGTGTTTCTTACTCCTGTTGCTGTGCTCGTCATGCCAGATTGTACCTCAGGATTCTTGGCTTGCTTGGTTTTATCTGTTATGCACATTAACCAGGCACATCTCAAATGCCTCAACAAACAAGAACAAGTCAAATGCTATTTTCCAAAACCTGACTTTTCTGGAAGCGCAATACAGAGGTGTCCCACCAAGACCTGCTCAAGGCATCCAAGTCCTGTGATGTTCTAATCTGGGTTTGAGAGATCCCACATGGACAACTTCCTTGTGCCTAATCACACACAGAGTTTGCAAAAAAACCCTCCCTTTCATAGCAGCTTGAGGCCTGGACATCCACTTCACTCTTTGGAACACACTGCCTCCCATGGCTTCTGATGCTTCTGCTCACTGTTGGGAAAGACTAGAAACTTTTTTGTGGTTCAGTCTTCACAAAATTAAAATTAACCCCAATTCTCTTAAAATAGCCTTGTCACATGTGTACGGAAGCAAAGGGAAGGTGGAGCTGAAGGGACACCAGGGTGACAGGACACAACAGAAGAACTTTTTGAGGCATCTCTGCTGGAGACTAGCAGTTGAAGGAAGCCCAGGTGGCCTTGCCATCCACTGGCAGTGGGGAAAAGGGAATAATATGATTTGGAGGGGTGAGAGGGAAGAAACATGGGACAGCTCCAGACCTGCCACACCACATCCCTGCAGCAAAGTGTGCTGCAGGCTGACCTCCAGAGCTGAGCTTACAACACAGCCTGGGTGTTCCTGGGTCTTGCCCAGGCTCTGTACGGCATAACCAATACAGGAGAAGCTGTGGCTGCCCCATTCCTGGAAGTGTCCAAGGCCAGGTTGCACACTCGGGCTTGGAGCAACCTCGGACAGTGGAAGGTTTCCCTGCCCAGGGCAGGGGCTGAAACTGGATAATCTCTAAGGTCTTCTCCAACCCAAACCATTCTGTGATTTTTTTGTCATTCTGTTTGTGGAACTCACCCAGGAGCAGACCCTCAGTTTGTTTGGGATGCTGAAGCTTTGCTGCAAAACAATGACACAAACTGATACCACAGCACCTGCAGGGAAGGAGAGCTACCTGCAGCAGAGACAGCTGTTTGAGCTGCCTCATTGACCACAACAGAACACAAATGCATTTGATATCATGACAATCAAAATTGTGGGTTTATTTACACACATATTCATATGGCAGTATTTTCAAAGGACAGGTATTACACAGAAAAAGTAGGTGGACTCATGACCGGCTTTGGATTTTTCCAAACTTAAATATTATACAATGACTTGAATAAAATAATTTCCCCTCCAGCACTGGTACAATGCTCACTTGGAGAGAAAAAAAGGAGATCTGTTGCATTGCAGTCACTACCACTTTTGATCTGGTGTTTTGTTAAACTCTGAGTGTGGTGAGAATGAGAGAGGTGGGCAATTTGCCACAGATGTGATAGACAAGGCAGGGTTACACAGGAGTTAATCTCTTCTCCTCGACTCCAAGAATATGAAAAGGTGGAACCTGCTGAGTGGGGAGTGCTGGCTGTGCCAGGAACTGTCCTGGTGGGTGAAGCTCCACGGCTGCCCAGGAGCAGTTGTAACATGGGATGCTCCCCACAGGCAGCAGGGTCAGCTCTGCCAGGACAATCTGCACCTAAAAATGCTGTGACACACTTTGAGGGCAGCGTGTGTCAGTGCGCTGGTGCTCCTACTCCACCTGCCCTCCACAAAAGTGTTCTTCATATTTAATGGTGCCCTGCCTCTCCAAAACCAGCAAGCCTGTCAGAGGTGTTTTTTCTTTTCCCTGGCTAGGTGCCATTTTCCATCACTGATGTATGGAAGAGATTTCTAAAATTGCTGGAAACACCTGGGTGCTACAGGAGCTCTTTCCGTTCCATCTGATTCTTTACTAAACTTTAGCAACCCCTCAGTGGTTTTGATGTTCATAAAAGAGATGCAGGTTTCCTCTCAGGGTGTTTACCGAGGCCTAACTCCCCTTTCTCTCCGGGATCAGCCCTGTCGAGTTGGGCGACAGTGGAAGGAAGCTCTGAGATGATCTGGGCGGAGTCTCCAGCAGGCCCCGGAGGGTGACCCGGCCGGCCGACGCTCAATGGAACTTTCAGACTTGCTGCCCCAGCTGAGGGACCCCTCAGGGTGACACTGACAGAGCTGCAGGATGCTGGTCATCACCCCTGGAGACGGGGGACCCGAACCTGCTGTCCCAGCCGTGGCGCAGCGGCTGCTCTGCCCTGTCCTGGCCCGGCAGTACCGGGGATGGAGCGGGACCCGCTGCCGGAGCTGCCGAAACAGCCGATGTGCCCAGGGCTGCTCTTCAGCAGGTCCCCCCTTGTCCTGTGCCGAGCCACACCAGCAGTGACTGACCTGACTGACCACCCCTGCAGCCCCTGCCCCATCCGGAGCGCTGGGAGCAAGGCGGGCTCCAGCCCCTCTCCACGTCTGGGCACCCCCGGGACAGCGATGGGAGCAGAAGGACACAGCCCAGGGGTCAGAACATCCTCATTCCCGCGCTGCAGGAGGGCAGCGCTGGCTCCTGCCGCGTTCCGCTCTGGGTGCTCGATGTGCCCGTGTGAGCAGCAGTGCCCAAAGCCACCAGGCAGAGAGGGGCATTCAGCCCTTGGGAGAAACAGGGATAAACCGCTGATACTCAGTGGCAGAGCCTGGCTCCAGCTTATCCCCATATGACGCTGGTACACATTTGACAGGGAGCACCGCAAACCTGGGCAGAGACAAGCTGGCCACATTCCAGATCATCATTTCTCACATTTAGCAAAGGCATCTTTTAGAAATTTATTTACTTTCTCTGTGTTTATTTTGTTCCTTTTAAAATTGTTATTGTTTTTCTCAGCCCCTTTGTATTTTATGTTCTGAGCTCCTCACTGACACTTCCATGACAAAGTTTCAGGACAAATTCTGCTTCAGAGCTGTCAGATGCCTGCAAGGGAGGGCCAGGCTGAAATCAGCATGGGTACTCAGGACACACTGAGTACAGCTCTTTAATACTCTGTAATACAGCCCTTTATTCCACCATGTCCATCTCACCTGTACTGAGGGAGACATCAGCTATTTCTTGGTACCTCATGTTAAATTCATCAGATCTTAAATTCATTAGATGTTAAATTCATCAGATCATAACAGATGGGCTCAAAATACTAGAGACTGGGCCAATTAGCAGATTGAAGGTTTCCATATTGGGTACATCTGTGCTATACTGATGCTGCTGTTAAACAGAGAAAATGGGGAATAATTCAGAATACTTTTACTTCTCTTAGCAGGGACTTAGGGGCATAGATCTCATCTTCCAATTATTTTCAATTTTTCTCTTTTTTGCAATGCAGGACATGATCCAGCAGAGCGCTTTGGAACATGCTTTATTTTAAGATTCTGAATAATTGCTGTGAAATTGTACTTCGGGACATATGAGTGCCCTTCTAAATCAAGACCAAAGTCTTTTACCCCCAAACATATACACGGCATTCAGCATCAGAAGTCAGTGAATTCAGTTAATATGGAGGAATTTCATATTTCAAAGTGTTTTGTGACATTTCATGCAAAGTCCTGCACTGACAATGACTTGATCACCTATTTTGCAGCTGTTCATAGAGAACCTCCATGCCCGAGGCACAGATCTGGGCTGGCACAGACCAGAAACCCCCAGATCATCTCCAGAGAGGTTGAACACACAAAACTGTCTCCTTCCCTTCCCGTGGAGCCTGGAGAGGTCTGCTTCAAGACACATTTATGAACTTTCCATCTTCAGGCAGTGACCAACTCTAGCGCTGATGACAGAAAAATAAATAAATAGATTTGATGTCCCTGTGGTGCAGAAAGTCTCTTCTTGGTGGCACAGAATATGTCCCAGATACAACATTGTGCTTTCCCCGTCCCAGGTGAGGGCATGGATGCACCTGGAACAGGAAATGGTGCTGATGGTCCTGTCAGTGGGAGCTGCTGTGCTCTCTCATGGGTGGCTGCACTTCAGCAGAGCACAAGAACCCCTCTATTCTCACTCAGCCCAACACGCTTCACTGGGGTGTTCTGAGATCTGCAGCTCTCGGGTGGCAGCAACAATTAGTCCACTTATCTGCCCTGTGGCCCTGACTGCCCCAAAATGAGCCACACACTTCCCATGGCATCAAGTGCCAGAGGGTGGCACAAACAGGGTGTCACAGGGACCCTAGGGAGGAAGGTCAGGGTGAGTGGTGTGACCATCAAATCAAAGAGCAAGACAACCATAAGCAGACATACATACATAACATGTACAGTGGCCATGGGTGCATTTGCACCACGAAGAAAATATCACATTTTAGACTATGGAAAATGATCAAACTCCAGAATTTTTTAGCGCCAGGTGTCTCTAACTTGCCAGCAAAAAGAGCAGGAAACATGCAAATGTGGGCTGAATGACGTGGTGCAGATGTCAGCTGGGGTATTCTTCCCTTCTCAATTTCAGACATGAAACGCAGGAGCATTCTTTTATTTTCACTACATGCTGTGCACAGAAAATTATCTCCATAGTGTTTGGTTTGGTTTGTACCTTTTCTCTCACTCTCTTCAGCTTTTCCAAGAGATTCACTAGTACTAAAACATGGAGCTAAGGTACAGCCATGAATTCAGTCAGCAGAAATTTCCAAGCCTCTCTGTAGGAATGACCCAGGTTTTTGGAACAGACTGAGATAAGGCAGTGGAAGGAAAGCTCTGAACCCACCTAAATGCTCTCCACATGGTCTTCAGACAATGGTCTGTGGTTTTTCATAACTCTGTGGAGTACTGCTAAGAAAGTTAAACCTGTTACCATTAAGATGAAATTCACCACTGAGGAGGTTGAACCTCTGTAAGAAAACTACTGGGGGGTGCACAAGTTGTTAGAGGAAGAAGTTGTTAGACCTGTTGAAAACCATTGCTCTGGTTACAAAATCAGACTGCCAGTGAGTCTGTGCAGCAACTGGATTCAAAATATTTACTGCCAGAATTCAAGGTGTGTAGTGATGTGAGCACAGGAACTTCCCTGGGATGCTGCACACTGGTAAAAATCAGCTGGCCCAGATGGAGTATTAGAGGACTCCTCAATATTCCAGCTGTAGGCACCTACAAACTACATTAGGCTGTATTAATTACTGGCTTACACTGGAAGCAAAGAAGGAACTTGGGAAAGATAGGGAGATGAGTCTAATCATCATCAAAAATAACATCTGCAGTAGCAGCTGTTTTTTCCCTTGCTCATGTTCCTGCTCCCTAGAAGTAAGACGCTGGCTAGAACTGGGCTTTGGAAAGACTGAACTATGAACAAGGCTGCCAAAAGAAATGTGTGCTCCTGCCGCTCCTGTAACAAGGACTGGGATGCTTGCAATCCAAATAATTGAAAAATAAAAAGGGAGCTGGATGTTGGTGCTGCCGACTCCTCTGGTGCTGTTGGGGTGGGGAGTGCAGAACATCTTCCCAGCAGTGTGTGGGGCTGGAGAAGGGGCCACTTCAGGACATGCACAGCACTGGGGGTGTGTGTCAGCCTTGGCACAGAACACATTCCCTGGGAGGGGCTACAAGATCGTGGCTCCAGCAGCATCGGCACTCCTGGGATCCTTCAGGCCAATGATGAAACTGTTGGTTCTCCTGGCCCCATGAACCAGGGACACCACTGGCACTTTATCCACCTGATGGCCCCTGGCCACAAGAAATGCAATATCTTCTTCAGGAAACTCACCTGCAGGGATTTGAAAAGAGGAGTTGGTAAGTGAAACCAGTGCTGCCTTTGATGCAAAGGTCTGTCTAACACTGCTGGGGTCTGCAGTGGGGGGAACCTGCCTGCAGCCCCTTCAGAAGGTTCCAGTTGGGCAAGCCAAGGGCCAGGAGCCGCTCTTTTGTGCCATGGGAGGATCTAGAACACCATTTGAAGATGTGGAAGATTCTCCTCTTTGGAAGATGGAGAAAATATGTGGTTGACACCAATTGTAGTTATTCTTCTTAGAGAACATGAGGCAGTGCCCACTCTTAGTTACAAATAAGAGCGTTAACAATTATTAGTCAAAATAAGATGCAAGACAGCTCAAAACAAACAACAGTAAAACAAGTTGCCAAATGATAAACTGTGTGGTAAGCCTCCCAACCTTCCCTGCACATATTTCTTAATCTTCCAGACATCTACCTCAGGTTGTTGTTCTTTTGCTTTTATGTGGTTCATTTGATGGTTTGTAATTTCTTTATGAGTAGAAGCACCCAAGGCCCTGAAGCTAGGGGTGCAGCTGGACAAATGGAGCAGGGACACAGAAACCCCACAAGTTGTGTCTTAACATGTATCTTGTTGATGTCAAATGTCCAAACTCATAAATTAGGACCTTGTGAAGTTTTAGATTTAATTCCATGTTAGTTTCCAAGTCTGCAGGGCACACTGCAGGACAGATCTATTTTAGATTTTCCTCTGAAATGGGAAAGCCCAGAAACTTTGGCTATTTGGTGCGGAATGAGAACCACATTTCACTTACAGTTCGCTCTGGTGACGTTTGAGGTGGTGTGAAAAACACCAAATAGACCAAGATTTACAGTAACAAGGACAAGAGCTGACAGTACAGACTCCAGAGTGCCAGCATTGATGCTGTGTTTTCAGCACTGTCAAGCTACAGGCCCTGCCATAAACCTTGCCGTCTTCCCAGCTGCTGGAATTAAGGGACATGGACTGAAAAGTGAAGGACTATAATTTATGGCAGTGGGAATAAAGTGCAGGAAGCTTTGAGCACATGTCTGGGTGAAGCTGAGGCTGCAGTCTTGTTGATTTGGATATCCTCAATGGCGTCTGATCTCCAGAAGGATTTAAGGACAGGATAAGGCCACTAGCAAGAGGTGAGCTGGGACAGAGGGAGGGCTGGGGAGAAGCACCTGAAAGAGCTTGGACAGGTGGTGCTGGAGGGGTCAAGGAGCATTTCCAGGACAAGAGGGAAAGGACATGGCTCAGCA
The DNA here is from genome assembly GCA_013397795.1 of Orthonyx spaldingii. NCBI lineage: Eukaryota > Metazoa > Chordata > Aves > Passeriformes > Orthonychidae > Orthonyx > Orthonyx spaldingii. The sequence goes on from VZTJ01001353.1 coordinate 170,598, forward strand.
AAGGCTCCAAGCTTTGAAGAAGTTGAATTCTGATTTTTGTCATCCCCAAAACCCTCCACACCCCGGGGGACCCTAGAACATTGTGAGCTGTGGCACTTCCATTGCAGTGTGCTAGGAAAATCCTGCTCTTTTCCTAAAGCTGCTGGATTTGTAGGCTGCACCCCACCCAGTGTCCATACTCACTGTCAACCTGCAAGGTGTTGGACTGAAGTTGGGGGTGAAGTCGACCAAGTGACAAACTTTCATTCAGATTCTTGTTAAATGTTAAAACATTTACCAAAACCTGCAAAAGAATAAATTATCCTCAATAATAAAAAAAAGTGATGAGAAAGGAGAAGCTAACTTCCTGAGCATCCCCCAAATTGGTGGCTCCAACATCTGCACATGCAGCAGGCAAAGGAGATTTTGAACCATTTACTAAACTGCATGAACTACTGCAGGGGTGTGCACACACTAAGAGGTCCTTGGGATATGGCCTGTATGTTGTTGGTTGTAAAGCAGAACATTTTCAGGATAGCATGGGCTTTTTGTCACACAGTTCCTGCTAAACTAGGAGTTGTGTGTCTGGAACATGATGTAAGCGCTAAATAAGTGTTTGTTACAGACAAAAGCTCAACACGTGACTTCTCCAAACAAAGCACTAGGGCTTCCTAGTTCTTGGCTTTGTTTTGCTCTGAATAATACTTTCCAAAATGTAAGGAAACTGGGAACCCTTCCTGTGCTTTTCTTTTTAGCAATCCATTACTACCGTACATGCAGTCAAGCTATTGGCAAGTACTTCACCTCATTACAAGTCATAAATTAAGAGGAACTGCCCAATTTATATACAGTGTTGAGCAGGAGGAATTCAGTTGGGAATGCCCTAAAAGGAGCTTTTCATATGGAAAAGGGCTAAAGGGCTGCTCGTTTCCTGCAATTCTCTGAATAACAAAATGCTCCTTTTTTTCTTAATCATCCTTAAGATGAGTTTTGAACAGGTATTAGGATGACAAAAACCATTATAGAATTGCCAAAATGCTTTTCCTCTACAGTTATGAGTGATGCCACCAGGAAAACTGGAAGAAAAGTTAGCTGGTAACCCTTAGAGAATTGAAAAAACCAAAACGTGGAACTGGTGACATCAAACATTGAACCAGTAACCTGTGGCCACCAGTTTTGACCTAGCCTGGGACAATTAGGAAGGGAAAGGAGGGGACCCTACTCAGCCTTGAGCTAAGCAGCTGCTCTGGGAGGACACAACACCGACCTGGACAATGCTGCTCAGGGCTCTGTCCCCGTTGTTGGCTCCCAGACACAGGTATGTCCCACACAGCCCCTCCGAGGGCCTCACGATGGTGGGCAGCAGGAAGGACCGTGGCCGCTTCCGAGGCTGAAGGAGGTTTTGCTGCAGTTGAAGAAAAGTCACACCAAAAAAAGTCAACAAGCCAGCTCTCCCACAGAAGGAACACGGAGCCAGCCACCCTCTTCCAAAGAACCACCCCAGCAAAGTGGGGTGGTTTTACAATGCACAAGGCAGCACTGGAAGGCACCAGCACAGGTCTGTATTGGTTTCTTTCCAAGATCTGAAGACATTTTTTCTGCTACCTGTTACTTTTTAACCTGCAGAGCAACAATTCATAAAGACAGTCCTTAATACAAGTCCACATTGTTACTTAAAGTGCATCTGGGCTGCAGGGAAAGTAGGTAACAGTGGTGTTTGGTAATTCTGCATTGTAATAATAACTGATGGACATGCAGTCCTCTGTTTTCTCACTTTCAGTGGCTCATATAATGAAAAACAGCAGCTTTCTACAGGCTGTTGTGTCTGTTATTAATAAGGCATTAAATAGCTTCCCTGTTGTGAAGATGAGCATAAAATTGAAAAAAAAAAAAGGTAAATAAAGAATTTGTCATGTCATTCATTACCAGCCTAGGAATGGAGTGGTTCATTGTTTTATTTTGCCAGGAGAAGTCCAACATCTGGCTGTTCAGGAGGATTCCAGAGGGTGTTATTATTCCACTGCCAAAGGGACGATTCAAAGAACTGAAAAGAAACACAAAGAAATTTCATAAAAATCATCCCAGAGGTTTTTGTACACCTTGAGGCATTCAGGGTTCCAACTTTCTGTCCCACCTTGTCTTGATAGAGAGTCTTCAGTGGCTCTCTAGGGCTGGTGAGATTGAGGAGAGACAGTTTCCATGCATTCAGGAGCAGGAACCATGCAGGCCACAGCAGCTCTGTCCCTCCCCGTGTGTGAGGATTCCCTTGCTGTGATGGATCTGCCTCCATCAGTCCTAAATCTACCATCACCTCTCCCCCAGGGAGCAGATACAGGCCACTCCAGCCATGTTGCACTGTGAGAGGGCTCTAAAATTGCACAGGGCAGAGCAGCACGGCCCACACACCTCAACCCCATCGCTCCCATTTCTCTGCTGCAGGACTGAGTGGGACAGAGCAGCCCGGCTGCTCCAGGTCTGGTCCCATCCTGTCCTGCTGAACCTACTCCCTGCTCCCTGTTCCCAGCCTGAGTCCACTGTGAAGGGAAGAGGCCAGTCCTTTACCTCACCAAGGCCACGATGAAGTCGTCGGGGCCCATGACCAGGACCTGGCTGGCGGCGGCCCCGCTCTCCAGGGGGAGGTGAGGCACGCGGAGATCGGACGGGAAGGACTGGGAGTCATTGATCAGCTGGCGCAGGGAATTGGCTTCTGATTTACTTCAGCAAGGAGGTAGGGAGAGAGGAAAGCAAGCCATGAGCCTGGGGAACTGGCCATGTCCTGGTGTCACTAGACAGCTACGGCTGGCTGTCCCCGAGGGGCTGCACGAGGACAGGGAGCTGTTTTGGTTCACCCCGAGGAAGGAAGGGGTGACAGGGTGGCTCAGTCTGCATACAGAAGCAATGCCATGGATTTCCGAAGGCTCTGTCTACCCCTGTTTGCCCTCACCAGGACTAAACCCACCCTCAACGGCCAAGATGACAACCCCAGCTGAATGCCAGTCTTCAGCAGAAGGACAAGTCAGGCCCAGCCCAGTCACCAACCGTGGCTAAATCTGGCTCCGAGGTGGGAGGCTGGGCTGAAACCCCAGGCCTGGCCTCTCCTGCACATCTGGGTGTTCTGCAAGGCCCTGAGCCCCACAGTGGGGCAGGGAGAGGCAGAAATGGCACGTGTGGCCATGACCACAGGCATGGCTGTTTTTCTGACCCACTCAAAGGGAATGTTTAGAGGTGTGGCAAACTGGGAGAAACCTTCAAGCTCAAGCTGGCTCCAGGAAACCTCTGAGTGAGGACAACATCCTGCGACCCATCCGCAGAGCCCCGTGGTATCAGCTGTGATGCTTGTGAAAGAATGAGCCCTGAGAGGACACTCAAGGTCTGACCTTTCCTTCATAAAACAGAGGGAGAAAAAGCTCAGGGCAGAGCAAACCCAGGAAGGATATCCAACCCACACATCCTGCATCTGTCACCATGCATGTCCTGCTCAGACATACCTCACCATGCCTTCTGCTGTGTGAGTGACAGACACGTCACCAGATGGGTCTCCCAGGTTGCTTGCCAGATTCAGGGCTATTTTTAAAGTCTAAAGAAAGAAAGGAAAAAAAGGAGGAAAGGAGGTGAAGGAGAGGAAAAGAAAGGAGAGGAGGAGGAGGAGAGGAAAGAGAGGAGAGGAAAGGAGAGGGAAGGGAGGGAAAAGGAAAAACATTTATGTGGCCCTAGAAATACAACGTCTGATGCTCCAAACAGGAAGAGGTATCTGGTGTCCTGGTGTATTGGCTAAAGCTTATGAAGAAAAATGACTAAAAGTCTGGGTGCTGGGAACACCTCAGTGCAAAGGGCTGCACACATGGGTATGGGAACCAAAGAGCCTCAGTCCAGCATGGCAAACTGTGCTGGGGGAGCCAAGTGAATCCAGCAGCATTTGTACAATCACAGAATCACAGAATGGTTGGAGTTGAAAAGGACCTTTAAGCTCATCACATTCCACTCCCCTGTCATGGGCAGGGACACCTTCCCATGTTGCTCCAACCTGGTCTTGAACACCTCCAGGGATGCGGCAGTCACAGCTTCTCTGGGTAACCTCTGCCAGCAGCTCACCATTTTCAAAGGGAAGAATTTCTTCCTTATATCCCATCTAACCCTGCCCTCTGGCAACGGGAAGTCACAAGTGCAACATGCCTGGCAGGAGGTGATGCCCAGCTCAGTGGTTCAGCTTCATTGCCAGCTGGAAGACAGGGTCTCCAGGATGCCATTTACTTTCTATTTGCATTCCTGAGTGGTCACCATAACAGCAGAGATCAGACTGAATCCCAATGGAATAGTGGTTGCTGGGCTCACTGCTGCCTCTGGATCCCAGCTCTGCTGGGCCAGCACCAGTGCTGAGCAGAAATGAGCAATTCTGCTCCCCAGCTGATGCTCAGCTCCTGGCTGTAAAACATCCAAAGGGTTTGAACAGAAAGCATCAGTCCCAGCACACGTCAGGGAATGATGGTGCAAAGGCAGGAAAGGATCTGGTTTCTCAAACATGCAGGATCCTGCCTAAGCCAGTCCATTGAAAATGGGAAGATGCAATTTCAAAGGACACGGTTTATCCAGCCCTGGGATTACAGCATAGCCAGGGCAGAGGTACAAGGAGGGAGAGAGCTGCTTCTCAGCCAAGCCAGCCTGTGCTGAGCAGAAACACACTCAGCATTCAGCTTGCAGGTTGTGCCATGATCAGTCAGCATTCACTCAGGAACAGCCCACTCCCCTGCAGGCAGCCAGCGAGATGTGACTGTTGGTCTGGAATGTGCCACACAGCAACAGCTTCTCCCTGGTTATGAACCGTGTGGAGAGCAGAATGTGACAAACCTCTGGAGAAGGTGGCATTTCCATGGAGCAGTGTCCTGACCACCACACCGTGTGGGGGGGACAAGGGTGTGGTGGCCAGGGAAGAGCTCCATGGAAACGTGCAGAGCACGTCCACTGCAGCGGTTAAGGACATCTTGGTCCTGGCTGTCCCAGGGCTGGATTCCTGGTCCTGGCCTTAGCACTGAACCTCAGCCACATGTTCAGCTGTGGGACCCAGGGAATCACATCTGCCCTCTGGCAGTCACATCCCCTGAAGTGACTGCCTTGGAGCTGGAGGTTGCTGTTCCAGGATAACCAACAGGTGAATCTCCTGGCAGAGCAAATAGATTCACCCAAAGATTCCTGAAGAGAGCTCAAAAATAACTCAGGTGAGTCAACCTCCTGTGCCTCTGCACAGTGTGTAACACCTCCAGTTGCTGCATTTTTGCTGAGACATTTCCAAGCACCCATTGTCCTGTCTGCTACCAGGATATGGTTAAATCCTCTATTAAAATTCCCAGCTCATAAAACCCAGCTGTGGATCTGTGGAGCATCTAAGAGCACGACTCTGCTTACAGAGCAGCAGACAGCACTTCCTCAAGCCTCCTGGGAAGCTGCAATGTTTTGGTCAGACAGTCCTATGAAACAGAATTTTAGCTAAAGAGCTAATTTTCTTAAAACTAGTGCATTTAGCTGTAGTCAATTAGATAGGTTACTTACTAAGAGAGAATCAGGCCTGGAACAGGCCCCAGAAATTAAAGGATTAATGATATGTCAAAGCTATATTTGTTCAGGTGAGCTTTGCCGAGAGAGATCTAAAGAAGTTTAGACAAGTACAAATTTTTTCAATTAGAGCTTCATTTAAAAGAATAGGGGGTGTAATTAAAAGGTCACTAAGGTCGAATTCATTGTGTTAAACCATGGGGGCGAAGAAGGTCAGAGCGAGGAAGAAGAGTACTTCTTCATCTTTTGGTGACCCCCCACTCAAAAATACGACCCCATCTCATTTTAAAGAACTAATCATGCACGCGTAATAGTTATTCAGCTAATTACCATACAAAGCAGGGAATGGGAGGTGTCAATGTTATGAATATGCATTTGTATTGAATTCTTTGTAGATATATACCTTGTAATGCTTTGTGAGTTTGCTCTGCAGCTTTGCAAATTATTCCATGCAGCAGCCCGGCTGTCAAAATAAACCTACCTCTTGATCATCTAAGTTGGATGTTGATATTAGATCTATACCCTTATTTTGGTAATTCACCTAAATACTGGAAAAATTCTGGACCACAGAGATCAGGAGGTGGGCAAAAACGTAAACTTTTTTTTAATTACAAAGTATTGGGCTAGTTTTCCTTGTCATCACCATGTAGAGGCTTTTATTTGCAGCATACCTTGCAGTGCCCTTGGGTGCTCTGCAATGGCCAAGGCCACCAGAGCTCAGAGGTGAAGGAACTGATGGGACCACCCTCAGGTGCTCTGGAGTCATTCTGCAGAGACGATCTTATACAAGAAATGGACAAAAGCCACAGTTTGTTCTGAAAACGCTTTTCCTAAGCAGGAAAGATCTTCCTGCTCAGCCTCTGAGACAGCAGCACTATTCAGTTTTATACCTTAGCAGTCTATTTGCTCATTCTCCTCTGGGAATAACCTACAAACATTTTTGTACAACCACAAAATAAATAAATCATTCTGTAGCAGCATAAGAAATTCAGCCAAATGTTGAACCTCCTCTTACCTCTGCCATCCAGTGCAAGATATTCCCTCTGGATCCTTGACTTGTGATGTTAAAGCCCTCGAGGATGTTCAGTGCTGTGATCAGTGCAGGACCTGCATGTGGAGGTGAGGGGGTGAAAACAAGGTGACCTGCGGAAGGAAGAGGAGAGGAATGAAGCTGCTTTTGTCAGATACCATCCAGTGAGAACACTTATCCATGAGCCAGTGTCCTTGAGGACAGGGAAATCCTTCCAGATTCCAGGGAAATAATAGAAAGCAACAGGATTTGAGAAGGATTTCCCAGAACATCCCTGTTGTATCTTTCTGTGTCTTCATGAAGGATGAAAGAAGCCTGAACAGGGATACTTTTTTACCTCTGAAATTCAGTTCTTATTGGTTGGCTGTTGGTTTCTAGACTGCACTATGGAAGAATGGAGATACTCATAGAAAAATAGAATGGTTTAGGTTGGAAGGGATCTTAGAGGTCATCTAGTTCCATCCCCCTGCCATGAGCAGGGACACCTTCCACTGTCCCAGGTTGCTCCAAGTCCCGTCCAACCTGACCTTGGACACTTCCAGAGATGGGGCAGCCACAGCTTCTCTGGGCACCCTGCGCCAGGGCCTCACCTCCCTCACGGGGAGAAATTGCTTCCTAACATCTAATCCAAATCTCTTCTCTTTTAGTTTACAATCATCCCTCTTGTCCTGTCACTACGTGCCCATGTTAAAAGTCACATTCTCTTGTTTTTATAAATCCTTTTTACATACTGGAAGGCCACCTAAAAATGGGTTTACAACATTTCAGCTATAAGGACGGTAAATACAGGGACTGCTAGAAAAGAAGACATTTTAGAAACTTTTTGCATAAAGTCAGCTTTTCTCCCTTTGGGAACTGTCTTCAGCAGTAGGTCCAGCTTCTATTGAGACATTGCATCAAGATGTGACCATGTTGCATCTTTAGACTTTCAAGGGAAAAAACATTTCAAACTGCTGAAAACCTCCTGAGCCTCCCATGGCATATCAGTGTCAACAGGGAATAGCAGGAAACTCCCTGGAAGGCCTTCCTGCAGACTTCTCAGCACAGCTTTTACTTTGACTCTTGTCCAATGCTGTTGCCACCCCTTGCCAGGTGAAGGAAACGTTCCCCTGGAGCTGCATGGCAATGGGTGAGGGTGTACCTCCATAGACTGTGTGCATGGGATCCTCCACAGTGACGCTGTAATTGCTGAAATCTTCCTCCATCAAGACTCCTCCGTAGCTGTGGACCTGCACAAGAGCAAAGCAGTGCACACTGAGCAGGCTGGGCCAAGGCTCTCTGTGTTCCTCGTGCTGGCCCAGGGAACACATGCCTCACTGTCAAACACACTCCATTGAGATTCCTGAGCCAAGTGCCAGGTTCCTTAGGATACCCTGGAAATGTGCTCTCACAGCCCTAGTGACCTGGCTCACTGCTCAGCATCGCAGGAAGGCTCTGCACTCACCTCCAAAAGCTCACTTACCCCAGAGGTGCTCCCAGGACATTCCATCTGCCTGGGAAGATGGGGATTGACGCTGCCCTGCAGCCTTCCCTGCCCTGGCTGGCAAGCACGAGTGTGTTAAGGGGTATTGAATACAGCCAGGATTATGGATCCAGGAGACAAGGAGCCTGGGTGTAGCAGGTGGCCATCACTAGAAATCTCAACTAAAAAAATCGCTGTTCCCACTCTATTTGAAATTATTTCAGCTGACAGTGGGTCTGTTGTAGCCTTGGTCTTCCTGTAAGACTCCTGTCAGAGGGACAATTTACCAGGGTTGGTAATTTTCATGAACACAGGAAGGATGTGCGATTCCCTCCACTGCAAGTCTTCTGTGGTTGAGTCATGATGGAGATGAGGGAGGACCATCAGAGGGTGCTGGGGCTCTGACCAGGCTCCCCAGGGAATGGGCACAAGCCCAGGGCTGCCAGAACTCCAGGAATGTTTGGACAATGCTGTCAGGGAAAAGGTGGGATTTTTGGGATGTCTGCATGCTCTGATCTCTAACCCAGCATGCTTCCTTGGCAGGAAAACGTCTCTGGCAAAACTGAATCAATCACTGGAGCAGGGCAGTTAATGCAGCGCATGCCATGGGGCCAGAATGTCAAACAATCCCAAAGCTGCTAAAGATGCCTCTCCTACTTGGGATCCCTGTTTCCTTCCCAGAGAAAAGGCTAGTTGAACCCAAGGGCTGTGCTGAGCCAGGGAATGGGGCAGGAGGAGCAGAGAAAGGGGAGAAGGCCCAATCAGCCACACACTGCAGACAACACCTCAAGTTTGCAGTGAGCACTATTTTGCACCTGTGCCTGGAAGCAAAGAGTGGGTGCTTTGGAGCTGTTCTTGATTTCACCAGATGGATGCCCTCCCTGTGCTGAAACAATAAACCATGTGTGAAGCCAGCACTTTGCTCTGCAACCAAAGCTGGAATTGTGTGCTGGATTCCAGAGCTTGTCAGGGTCTTTGATGTGGCAACCCTTGGCCTTGCTCCTCCATAGGGAATTTGTGCTTCCCTGTGGCAGCCCCCAGGTCAGGGGAAGAGGGTGACCAAGCAAGGTTTAGCTGTGGAGATGCTCACAAGCTTGGGACTTTTCCTGCTCCTCATCCTTCACTTCTGCTATGGTTCAGATGAGCTGTAGATTTCCAAACACAGAGCCCACAGATGTCGGAGGCTTGAGTGCAAAGAACACATTCCAGATTCTTGATGAGATACTGAAAGAGCATCATTTGAACCATGGTGGCTCAATAAAATGGCGCCCCGACCACTCCAACTGCAGCCACATAGATATAAAAGTTGTTATGGTTGGTTGGGTGTTTTTTTTTACCAGAATTACTTTGTCTGTTGTTGATATTTTTTCCAGAGCACCTCTAACAGGAGTTAAACTAGGGCAATCCCAAGAGGGACCAAGCCTGTCTAATCCTCTGCTCACAAGGCTCACAGTTTTATTTTTAAACCGTCTTCTTGGAGTCTGCATCCTACAGTCCCATTAACCACAACAACTTGTTTCTCAACAGCCTTTCCTTCTGGGGGAAAAGGCTTTGTCACCCAAATGAACAGAGTCTAGAGGGGGCTTCAAATTGATCTTTGTTTTCCTTCCAGCCTTTCCTGGTTATAGAAGAAATGGAGGTTTCACTTCTGTAGATTGTGGGAATGGCCTGTGTGTCACTTACAGCACTGCAGGTACAGGAAAGGGAGGCCTCTGTCCCCATCATTGTGCTGGCACTTGGCTTATCTCCAGTTTGTCACCTTAAGCAGGTGGTACTCCCAGCCCGGCAGGTGACAGGGACAGTCCTGGCTCACCTCGGAGATCATCTCCTGGGTCAGGTTTCCGCTGTAGAAGGCTGACACTCCTTCTGCCCCCAGCAGCTGCAGCACGGCCGCCAGGTCCAGGCGCCGGACGAACATTCCCGGCAGCAGGGGCTGCCCGTCCGGCAGGAAGATCTCACGGAATCGGTCAGAGCAGTTCAGGTTCTTCAGTTCACTCAGGGCTTTGGCTGCAGGTGGGAAGGGGAAGGACATCCAGAAAAAGCAAGGGTCAGGAAGACTCAAAGGACCTGGAGTCACCGTGCACCTGATGGGGACTCTGGAGGCCTGCTTCTGCCTTTGCCCCTATTGCAAGACTAGAGAGGAGCTGGATCTTGGGTCCTTTGGAACTGGGAAAGAAATCCAAAGAAACCCCAGCACCCTTTCCTGCCTGGTCCTGGGCACTGCCCAGTGTGGCTGCTCTGCCCTGGCTCTGCCCAGCCATGGCAAAGGGCTCCAGTTTGGCTGCCACCACACCATCCCCTGGCAGACTGTGGCTCATGCATTGCTCAGCTCCCAACACCATCCATCTCCAGGTGCACAAAGCCCTGATTTCCCATGACTGACCACCTACATCCCCAGCTGCCTTGCCGCACAGTGAACTGCCCTGTGCTGGGCAGCTGCCCATCAGGTACTCACCCAGATCATGTGTGACATTAAAGCCATTCTGGGCAACACTGGCCGTGATGCCCAGCAGCTCGGACCACGGGAGTCTGCCAAAGGAGAGAGGACAAGGAGAAATGGGCCTTGGAGGGCTGCAGCGGGGCAGGGTGGTGGGGAACAAGCACAGGGCTTGGCTCTGCAGTCAGGGACTCCTGGAAGATCAGGCTATGGGGCCAGCAGTGACCAAAAGGAGAATTGAGTTTTCAGTGCTTATGTTTCTCCTTAACAGGATCATCTCAGTGCTCTAGGATGTGCCCCAGAGAGGAATAGCAGTGCATGGATGGGGGAAAGGGCATCTCAGGAGCAAAATCTCAAGCCAGGCTCTGGTCCTGAGCAAGTCATTCAGATCCCTCTCTATCCCAACAGAGCACCAAGGACAGGCACACCTCCTAGGATCCAGCTAAAGAGAGAATGAAAATGCACAGACATGTGAGGCAATGTGCTGCACCTCTAATAGAACATGTATTGTACATCTTCCTAGCCAAAATTTCCCTTTGCAGAAAACATGACCAAGCCAAATTTTTTCTTTTTTACATGAAATACCAAGAAATAAACCTCTCTTTCAACACAAGCCTCCAAGTACCCCTTAGCTAATGGTTGTGACTGGTGGCTGAGAACGTGGTCTGATGGCAAAAGCTCGTGTGCTTCCAGTTTCCCCACAGGGACTCTAGGGCACAGCCTGTGCCAGACTCATGTCTTACCTGCCATGTAACTGGTGTGCCTGGTGCATTCCTTGGATCATGCCTGGCACCCCCACAAGCAGACCTGGCTGTAAAATAGGAAGGACAAAAATGAAGAGAGTAGTCTCCTTTCCATGAGGACACGGGACATGGTTCCCAATTGCAAGTCATGGAAGTGCAAGTCATGCTTACTTTGGAATTATCTGCATGGTTAGGAGAGGGGAAGAGCTCTGTAGCAACACACTTTACTATGGAATAAAAGGTTTTGGAAAGCAAGCAGCAAATTCAATCTTGTTCTCAACCCAGTTTGGTCAGGAGAAATAACTCATCTGGGATGACCTGGGATTATGCTTCTTCCTGGGACTCTTGTTCTCCCAGCACCCTGCTGCCACAGGGACATGCCTCTTTCCTCCACAAAGCTCTGCAGGCATTTTGGGTATGATAAAGAAGTGTTTTCCCTAGATTTATCACGTCTGTAGGGCCCAGGATCTTCCATTATAAGAGACCTCCTGTTGCTTTGCTGGGCATCTGCCCCTCAGCCTGAAAGTTGGAGGGAGGAGAGCTGGAGACAGGAGCCCTGGAGGGAACAGCTGTGGGACACTGGTTCTCACCTTGGCGTCCTGCTGCAGGTCCCCTTCCAGTGGGATGCCCAGGGGAGCCACCTCACGGAAGTCGATCACCCAGCTCCTGTTCTTGCGGATGTCGTGGACCAGCATCACCCCGCCCCTGCGGCAAGACAGGCTCAGGGCACGGCACTGCTGCTGCTGCAACAGCCACTGCCTCAGGGCTTGGGTGGCACCGGGGCCAGGGCTGCTCCAGTGTGACAAGGGTCACTGTGGCAGGTCACCAGCCCCAGCAGGGCCCCGGGGTGGCTGGAGGAGCAGGGAATGCTGCTGTCCTTCCCTAGGGCACACACTGGGACAGCCAAGGCAGGGTTGGTGTGGGACAGACCCTCAGCTCTGAGCTGAGCCTGGTGAAGCTGAACCAGTCCCCGCCTGCCCGGCCAGGGAGCCATTGGCTCTGTTCCACTGCCAAGTTGGGACTATCTGGGATTTTCTTTCTAATCTGAGCAGTTTTGCAACAAAAGAGGGGTTTTTGCTTACAGCAGCAATGGGTGGTGAAGCTGGAGCAGTGATCAGGTGTCTGCCATTTATGCAACATTCCTGAGCCCTGCTGCAGAGCCAGGAGCACCAGGCTCATGTGGATGTCACCCTGGGTATGAGGGCTGGGAGAAGGCCACCCCTCCCTGACAGCTGCCTGGAGCTGGGCTCGGACCTCAGCCTCAGAAGCAGAGCTTGTGGAAGGCAGGACACAGGCTCTGAAAGCCCAGAATGTTTGTAGCTCCTGGAATACTCACAGCAGGGCTCACCAACCCTCTCGAGCCTTGGGCTTGGATGTTGCTGGCAGCCACTACAGTGGAAACAAATTTCCCTGCCTGGGGGTCTCTGTGCTGTGCCGACAGCATGGTGCACAGGAAGGGTCACTATGGCAGATGTGGACACAGCCACTGCCTGGTGTCAGAGCCCTTGCACCACACCCTGGGCCTGGCACTGCCACGGAGCCATTTCTCAGCTGCAGAGCGACTTTTTACAAGGGCAGATGGTGACAGAACAAGGGGGAATGGCTTTACACTGATAGAGGGCAGGTTCACATCAGGTATTTGGAAGAAATATTTCTCTGTCTGAGGGGTACGTGGTGGGGGCACCAGCCAGTGGCAGAGGCTGCCCCATTCCTGGAAGTGTCCAAGGCCCGGTTGGACGAGGCTTGGAGCAACCTGGGACAGTGGAAGGTGCCCCTGTCCACGGAAGGGGGTAGAACTGGATGGGTTTTAAGGTCTCTCCAACCCAAACCAGTCTGGGATTCTGTGACACCACTCACTCGAGGACACCTGAAGACAAGAGCAGGGGGTGAGTGCCCCACACTTACCCTCCCAGCCCCGAGGTGTGGGGGTTGACGATGCCGGCGCAGAGGGCCGAGGCGATGGCCGCGTCCACCGAGGAGCCGTGCCTGGCCAGCACGTGGGTGCCCAGCGCGGTGCAGGGCGCGGCGTCCGTCACCACGGCGCCGTGGTGGAACAGCTGCCAGACAGGAGAGACTGTGCTGGGCAGTGCTGCTGCTGCTGCTGCCCAGATCTGCACCACCAATGTGGGACCAGATGCCTGGGGCCAGCACTGAGGCCGTGGCTGATCCAACAAATGCCAGTGGGAACTGTGCATCCCTCAGCACATCCCTGCTGCAGGGCAGCTGCAGGTAGCCACGGCCACCAGCTCAGACAGCTTTCCACACTCTAGGTGCCAAGCTGGGGGGGGGCAAGCTGAGGGGCACATCTCCCTCTGCCCCTCATGAACCCAGAGTTGTCCCTGTGCTGCAGCCAGGCAGTCACTGGGAATGGGAATATAGCTGCAAAGAACGCAGCATGCCCCAGGACCACAGCTTATTCTCATCCTTGTGCTGGTGATGTGGCACACACAATGTTTTAAAGCGTTGATTTCATCCCTATGGCACAAATTGCAGCATCTCAACATAAGCCAGGCTGGCCTGGGGGCATGCAAAGACAGAAGGGCCCTGGCAGCCCACAGAGAAGGTGATGGTGACTCCTGGCTGAGTGTGACCCTGGCAGAGGTTCTGCAGGAGGATCCAACCCCATGGCCACGCTGCCTTGGCTCTGCAATCTAGCACTGAGCTGTGGGTCAGATTAACAGGAGGTTCACCTCTGTTTTCAGCTATTTCTCTGCTTGGTCCTGGATGAAACTTCCAGAGGTGAATCTGGGCATATATGCTCATAATCCATAAAATACTGTCGAAGTGGACAAGATGCCTGCTGTTTAACTAAGGATTATTTTTGGAAAGCACTCCCACCTGGCTCAAGCCACAGCTGGAGTCACAGCAGTGGGGTTGCCTGTTCCCCCCCAGTACCACCCCCAAACCACCCTGGCCATGCGGCAAGCTCTGACAGTCTGGTTTGGCTCTCCAAGTACAACCTCCAGGTGCAGGAAAAGGTTTCACGCCAATTTGGGGTGGAACCGGGGGAGACTGAGCACCCAGGGCCTTGCTGACACCAGCCATGGCTCGCCAGTACTCCCTTTGACGAACTGCTGACCAGGAAGAAAGTTAGGGAGCTCTCCTATCTTTGGAGTCAAAGCCCAACCATAAAGCCATCGTTTTGTTTTACCTGAGGGTCTCCAAAATAGATCTGCATGATGAGGGCCACTGTGACACCTGTGGCGAAGGTCAGGCAGGCGGTGATGATGATGGTCAGCCCATCCTGCCGGCAGCTGCAGTCTCCAGAGAAGGGGTCCTTGCTGGTCTCCTGCAGAGGGAACACATCCTGGCTTCCCATCTCCGAGGAGGATGAGGGCAGGCGCTGGAGGCGTGCAGACTTCAGGAAGGAGTCTGGGTCTTTGTGGGCAGCAGGGAGGAAACAAGTGTGAGTTGTTGAGCAACTTGGGGCTCTTGTTGCAGTGTTTATCCAACACTGAGCCCCTTCCAGCATGGCTATCACCTTCCCTATTGATCCCAGCTCTCAGGAGCCTTTCTGGCTCAGATATTGCTTTGGGTCATTTTACTGATCCCTTCCTTTAGCTCTAGTTATTCCAAACTGACTTCCCTGGAGATTAAGAGAGACAAAAAAAGCCCTGAATTTCACGCCATTTCAGTCCATTCATCAGTCTTCAGTTACAGGCCCACTCCTGTGCTCCATTTGGAGGGGTTCTCAACACAGCAAACAGGTCTCTGAAATGCAGCGGGGCTGAAGAAGAGGAGATTAAGATTTTAAAAAAATGCAGCAGCTTTACTTGGAGCTGTGATTGAGCTAAAGCATCTGAGCAAAACAGTGGTAAGGCACAACAATTGGCCTGGGCACAGAAAATACCTCTATGGAAGCGAGGGCAGAGAGGAGCAAACCTGCAAACCAGAGGCCTCAGAACATCCACACACTCTGCTGCCTGAAGGACTCTACTTTAATTCCTTGCTTCCTCTGGCAGATGAGGCCCACCATGAAATGAAGCTGCACACTGGACACCCGGCTCCAAGATGGCAAAGCAGTGGGGCAGGGGGTTTACTGGGCCTCACCAGGATGAAAAAGTCTCTTTTTTGCTCTGAAAGATGCCTTGAATCTCTGCAAGCATCAGCTGCTGCTGTTGTGCTGGGAGGACATCACAGCCATGGATGTCCTGCCCATCCCAGTCACTCCTGGGCACACGGAGCTGCTGGGGCAGCTGTGAGGTTGAGCCCATCCCTGCTGGGTTCTGAAGGGGACCAAATAGCTCAGGGCATCATCCAGGGCTCCTGGAAGAATTTTTTCAGGGGCTGCAGTGCCCTGTGCATCCATAGTGGGAAAAAGAGGAGTACCAAGTGGAAAAGACAAGATGAGAAGCTTGTCCCTCCATACAGGAGATGTTTCCTGGGTTTGGAAAGGGAGAGGGGAGTGAGCAGGAAAGTCCACATCCCCCATCAACTGCCTGTCTGTCTGCTCTGGCAGGTGGTATCGCCCTGGGCACTGCCAGCCCAGTCCTGGCCATGGCATTAACATGACCTGGCTGCAGCTCTCCTGAGGCCACGGAGGGAGGGAGTTTTAATTTCAGTGATGCTGCAACAAGGAGTAAACTCCCACAGCCAGGGAATCTCCTCAGAGTGAATTTAATCTCCTTTGTGCTGTGGTGGTTTAGGACTGGGACTAGGAAAGGCTCAGCTTTCCCAGCCTGAGCCTCAGAGCACACACTGAGCCCATCATGGGCTTGTCTGGTCTAAGTGAGCTGGACTGAGTGGGAGGACTGGCTGATGGCCTCCATGGGGACCACAACTGGCCTGGCAGAGGCTGCCATTGGCGTGGGATGTCACATACAGCCCCTGGCACACCCGAGTGAGGCCCCAGCGCCACCTGCAGGGAAACAGCGAGGAGTGAGCTGCACTCCTCAGCTCAATCCTTCCACTCTGGTGACAGGCCAACGCAGCACGAGCAGACATGAATACTTAGCAAGCAACTGTGGCAGAGGGCAGACCATGGCCCTCCCACCACAAAGTACCTCCATTCTCTGCCACAGACATCCTATTTTTAGTCTCTGTGACCACTGGTGTTGCATGGGGACAGCAGAGCTGTGGTTTGGGGATGGCAGTAGCTGAAAGGGGTCATTTGGGAGCACTGGGAGTCAGGAGCAGCCTGCACAACCAATGCACAGCTGCCAAATCCCACTTGGCTTCTGTGGGGCTGTGAAGAAGACGTGGCTTCATGGGGGAGCCAATACTTTGGAGAACCAGGGCCACCTCACTTCTGGAGCTGCTGCAGAGGAGACAGCAGAGACTGGAGCTGCCTGCAGTCTCTGCAGGTGCTCCCACAAGTGTAAGGACAGCAGCAGCTTCTCCAGCTGCCTCACCTGCAGGCATTGGCACAGCCAAAACTGGACCAGATTCTGAGTGTGTGATGAGAGGCCTCATGCTTCCAGGAGAGCTGTTCCAATACCCCAGCAGGCAGTGGCTTCGCCTTGACAGCCAGGAGAGCACAGGGTGGGAACGGGCAATGGGAGCTTCACCCGTGGGCACAGTGGCACAGGGCAGAGGGCAAGGGGTGCCTGGGGCTGTGCAAACATGGGCCTGGGGGCTGACAGGGATCCAGACTGGGAAGTAGCCCCAGAGGTGAAGGGCAATGCTGCTTGAAGAAATATGACATGGGGGAGAAGCAACATTTCTCTCTACTATGGAGGAAGAAGCAATCGATTAAAAATAGGCAGAGGATTTTCTTACAGATCAAATGATCATCCGACTTTATTCCAGCTGAGCACTGGAGAGATGGAGCATCCCAGACCGAAGGATGTGCAAGGAACACTCCAGGATGGAGGGATGCTCAAGGAGCATCCCAGATAGAGAGATGCTCAAGGAGCATCCAAGGAGGCCATGCACAAGCGGTCCAGGCTGGAAGGCCAAGCTGGCTGTGGGAGAGCAGATTCCAGGCTGCCCTGGGAGGTTCAGTACCAAACCCCTGGACCTCTGGCTGCCTTCCAACCCTCTTCTATTCCATCAGAGCGAACGCGGGGCCGGGGCACAGGGACCGCGGGAGCCCGGGAAGGGCCGCTCGGGGCGCGGGGCCGAGGGCCGGGGGGTGCCGGGGGCCGCGGGCGGGCGCTGCCGCCGCCCCTCACCCGTGTCCTGCTCGCCCAGGAACGCGTCCTCCTCCTTGCGGGCGCGGAGGCCGCTCTCGGCCGCGCCGCTCGGCTCCTCCTCGGGCAGCCGCGGGAAGCTGGTGATG
>VZTJ01001353.1:219688-264436 GCA_013397795.1 Orthonyx spaldingii
TTTTTTTTTTTTTTTAAATCTGTAAACATTTCCATAACTTCCCCGCATTCCCCTCGAGTTCATGCTGAATGTGTGCACGCCGTGCCCGGAGCAGTGAGCATGTGGCCAAGCCTGGGCAGAGCTGAGACTGTGAATTTTGTACCCGACTTAATTTCCCATTTTTTTTTTTTTTTTTCCCTTCATAAAACCTTTGGAAAGAGGCGTGGTGCGGGCACGGCCATGTGCATCCTGCAAGTGCAGCCCAGGGTTCCTGGGCAGCAGCGCTGGGAAGGCAGAGGATGGAGATCCTCCCTGTCCCCTCCCTGCTGCTCCCACTCAGTGTGGCCGTGCGGTGCTGGGGACCTCTAGTTACAAACTGGGCTGTGCTGGCGGCGGCCGGGCCTGGCCCAGCAGGTCTGGGTGTCTGGGGTGGTTTGGGGACTCCGGGGCAGCTCCTGGCTGGGCCTCGCTTGCAGTCCCTGGGTGCTGTGCCGGGACCAGGCACTGCCGGTGCCTGTGGGATGTGAGCTAATGACAGCCCTGTCCCGAGGAACACTCATCCCGTAGGTAATTAGCCAGATGAGTTGATGACTAGAGGGATTAAACCTGCAGGACCTGGAGCTCTGCGGGGCTGGAAGGGAGAAGCACTGATTTGGAGGACTGGTGTGTTCCCACCCCACATTTCTTTAGAGCGAAGGTGCCAGCAGAGAGGGTGCTGTGGGAAGGCTTCCCAGTAGTGTCACCTTGGCAGGTGCCCTGTGCAGTGCTGGGGTGACACCAGGGCATGTCGGTGCCCATCGTGTGCCTGTGACCGGCACCTCTATCACCACCACCTCCCTTTCTATGTCCAGCCTTTGCCCTTTGTCTCCAGGGACAGTCCTGTATTCTGGGACTCCCTCTTTCACCCTGTCACTTCCCTGCCTCTCTGTCCCTTGCCCCGGGGGAGGGAGAGGCTTTTTAGCCTCCTGCTCTAGTCTTGCCCCAGTCAAACCAAAGTGGTTTCCTTCCTCCAGAGCTGTGCCTGTGCCAGGGGCTGGTGCTGCTGCCCTGGGATGGACCAGAGAGTGGGGAGGGCAGGAATTATTGGAATTAAATTTATGGAGAAATAACAAACTACTGTAAATATCTTTTTGTTTGTTTTCCTATTGTCAAATAAAAGTTTTTTTTAGTTTTGGTTGTTTTTTTTAAAATATGAGCTGTGTGTCAGACTGAACTGTGTCACTTGTGGTGCCTCACTTGAAGCTCTACCAACAGGAGAAAGTCCTGGGCCACTCTGGAATAGCACCTAGGTGTCCTCCACTCTCCAGGGGCTGCTGGGGATTTGTGCTTCTGGTGAGAGATGTGGGATGGGGCACGTTCCGAGGGGGAGTGGGGGGCTGGAGCCAGGGCAGAGTCTGCCAGCCCAGCTCAGGGGTCTGCACTGTGACAGGGGGTCCTAGCTGGGGACAGCACATCTCTACTGCCCCTCCTGTGGCCACAGGCAGCACCCTGGGGCTCCTGAGCTGCAGAGAGGGGCCAATGCCCCCGGCAGGCCATGGGGACCCCCAGATAGGTCCAGCAGAGCCTTGGGGACCTGCTCCCATCACCAGAGAGCAGTGGCTCCAGGGGCTCAGGACACAGTGCCACTGGACAGCTTGGCGGCACAGGGGTCACCTGGGGGGAGGCACCACTCTGACCTCCCCCCACAGCCACCCCCATCGCCTCCCAGGACAGCAGCTGGCACTGGTGGTGCTGGGAGGGCTCCTCCAGCGGGACCCCCAGTCCTGTCCCAGCCCTGCAGCCCCCCGTGGGCTCTGACCTGGGCACACAGAACAGCCTCATTAATGTGACACTCTCGTACTTCCCAGAGTGGTTTGGGTTGGAAAGACCTTAAAGACCATTTAGGCCCAGCCCCCTGTCATAGGCAGGGACACCTTCCACTATCCCAGGGTGCTCCAAGCCCCATCCAACCTGGCCTTTGGCTCTTCCAGGGATGGGGCAGCCACAGCTACTCTACTCTGGGCACCCTGTGCCAGGGCCTCATCAACCTCACAAGGAGGAATTTCTTCCCAATATCCCATGTACCCTTGATCTCTGTCAATGTGAAGCCATTCCCCCTTGTCCTGTCACTCTATCCTCTGTCCAAAGTCCCCCTCCAGCTCTTCCTGGAGCCTCTTTAGGCCCGGGAAGGGGCTCTGAGGTCTCCCTGGAACGTTCCCTTCTCCAAGCTGAACACTCCCAGCTCTCCTAGCCTTTCATACTTCTCACGCCACTGCCAACCCTGCCCCAAAAATCCCCCCCACGAGCGGGTGAGGCTCCGGTACCCCACCCTGGCAGCTGTCCCCCCTATTGCTGGGGCGGGGCGGTCCCGGGCCAAGTGCCCAAAACAGCGCAAGGAGCAAGGACCGGTGCGCATCCCGAGGGTCCCCGAGCTCCCGGACTTGCGGCCGGAGGCGCGCGACCACTCCCCCTATCGTGCCGGGAGCTGTGTCCTGGGACGGCCCCGGGACAGGCGCTGCCCCGCTCAAGGGGGCACCGGGCATGCCCGGGCGGACTGAGCCGAGCGGGGCCGCGGAGGATTCCCAGGCATTCCCGCGGAACGGGCACTGCGCGGCCGGGGCTGGTCCCGGGGAAGCCCCGGAAGGAGCCGGGCGCGGCTCCTGGCGCTGGCAGAGCGCGGGGCGGCGACGCCCGGCCGGGTCGGGGACAGGGACACGGACTGGAACCCGGACACAGACACGGGACACAGGACACGGACATGGACACAGGACAGGGGCAGGGACACAGACGCGGACACGGGACACGACCACGGCCCCACCCCGCCCTTCGGCCCTCCCGGGAGCGGGGCGGCCACGCCCACCACCAACCGCAAGCCCCGCCCTCTCCCGGCAGCCCCACGGCCATTCGCCGCGCCGGCACGTCCTGTGCTGTGATTGGCTGACGGGCCATCACCCCGCCCACGCGCCATCCCCTGAGGTACTTTGACACATGGCCTCACCCCACTGGGGGCGGCCATTTTGAATCACCCGCCATCTTATGGTAGGGCGCAGCCATTTTGCTAAACGTCACGCCGCTCTGTGATTGGCTGGAAGCCATCCCTTCACACCACCATCCCCACGTGATCTCAGGCAGCCCCGTGATTGGCTGCCCGCGCCCTTTGGGCACAGAATAAACAGGTGGATAAAAGGTGTAGATATGAAATTATTTATAAAAGGGGTGTTAAATATCTGTAACAAATACTTCTAAGATTTATAAAAGGTGTGTTTAAATATGTATAACACATTTTTCTATAAGTGTTACACATATGTATATGCATATAGAAATATGTAACTCTACCTCTGTATATGTATTTTAATACATGTAGGTGAATTAAAAATATTGTATTAATTACAAAATATAAAAATATATTAAAATTAATCTTTATAGCTTTATAAATTCACTTACATGTTAATACATATGCACACGTATATACAAATACCTATTATATAAGAACAAAAATATTACAAGCAAGCCCAACCCAGGACAGCTCTGTAAGCAGCAGACGGGAAGAGCAAATGATTAAAACGAATTAACCCCCACGTTTCCTTGGTGCTCCCTCTTTCTCTGCCAGAGATCCCTAAAACTGCATCTTTACAATCCACCCCAAAATCCGACAGTGCAACCCAACAATGTCTCTGCCTCCATGGAATCTTGAGGTTGGGGAAGGCCTCCAAGATGAGTCCCAGCCACTGCCAAACCCCACCATGCCCACGCACTCCCCTCCCTAGCAGGCACCTGCACAGACCCTTCCAACACCTCCAGGGCTGGAGACTCCAAACCAGAGTGGAGCCCTGACCACCTTTTCCATGGACTTTCTCCCAATACCCAATGTAAACCTCCCCTGGAGCAACCTGAGGCTGTTTCCCCCTGTACCCTGGGAGCAGAGCCTGACCCCCACCTCCAGCCCAATTTGAATCCCAGCACAGCCAAGCTTTGGGAATTTTATAGTTGGGGGCACAGACTTCCAAGAGCAGCTTCCATGGACAGCCCCAGACAGCACACAATGGGCAGCAGGCATCATTCAGGATTTCACTTTTATTTATTTTTTGCCTTCTGGATCACCAACACTCTCACTGAAACCTCTGGGATTCTACCTCCACCCCCATGACAGTAGCACACAATTCCCCAACTTGTTCAAACATGTGAAGAGAAAAAAAAAAAAAAAATCCCCAGCAAGATCCCTCAGGATGGGACAAAAACCTTCAGTGTGAGAGGGTGGCAAAGAATCAGGGGGGGCAGCTCTGGCTCTGAGGAGCCAGCCCAGAAAGGAGACCTACAAAGGGGAAAAAAATGGGCTAAAAAATATTTAGCAATCCTTCCTCTACCCAGAGAGCAGGGAGATAACGAAAAAATAGTCATCTGCTTACACACAGGGTATATATTTTTACACACACTTGGACACACATCTAGATATAGTACATGTAAAAATATATGCTATACATCTGCCCACCCCCGCGGTGGCGTGGGCAGGATCCGTGTGTAGGAATTACTATACAGGTACTA
Organism: Orthonyx spaldingii; assembly: GCA_013397795.1. Lineage (NCBI taxonomy): Eukaryota > Metazoa > Chordata > Aves > Passeriformes > Orthonychidae > Orthonyx > Orthonyx spaldingii. The sequence goes on from VZTJ01001353.1 coordinate 224,189, forward strand.
CTAAGTGTATATGTGCATATGTACACCCCCTCCTCCGGACACACCGACCCTGCAGCTCCTGCTGCAGCAGCTCCTCTCCACCAGCCAGCCAAGGAAAATGGTGTCAGAACGGGAAGAGGAGGGAAAGCAAAGTGATGGGGCTTGTGTTCTGTGGTCCTTCAGCTCTGCTTCTGTGCCCAGAGCAGGGTCCGGCTCTCAGGATCCCCTGTACCAGATTTATTGCACGTTTTGCCTCTGGGCTGCAATTCAACTCCACATTCCACAGCCCTGGTGTCCTCTCCCTCCAACAAACTGAGGATACAACCCCTGTGCCCGTCCTCCCCCGCCCCAACGTCCCCACCCCAAGAACACAAAGCCCAGGAAGGCTGCTGGCTGGAGAGGGCAGCAGGAATCACACACCACTGGTGTTCTCTGCAGAGACAGAGGTCCGGACATGGGAACTGAAGCCATGCAAAGGGTGGGAGAACAGGAGCAGGAGGAGGGAAAAATAAAGGATGGGAAGGGCAGAACAGATCTGAGGACGAGGAAGAACACAGCACGGCAAGTGCTCAAGGCTTCATGTTTTCTTGTCCTCTTCTTGTAAACAAGCTAATAATTTTCATGAGATATAACAAGTAAAAAGACTGAAGTTCCAAGTCGAGGGGCTGGAGTTCCCAGGAGTCTGTCCAGTCCATTCAGCAACACCACAGCCAGGGAGAAAACAAGGGGCATTTTTTCTTATTCTTTTTTTTTTTAAATTTTTTTTGGTTTGTATTTTTTTGTTTTTTTTTGTTAAAATCTTCATTATTTAAAGCTGAGAGAGAAAAAAAGCCAGCTCAGGAGCCCTTTTCAAGGATGGCTCATTGTCTCTAGACTGAATAAATCACACTACTTTCGAGAGAACTTTTTTTTTCCATTTAATGACTTATAAAAGCCGCGGGCTGGCCGTGGCTGGGTTCAGAGTCGGGTCTGGGCCTCAGGGACGTAGATCTCGATGCTGTCGGCGCTCTCAGTGGCTGAATTCTGCCGCACAGATGCCGCACGCTTGGCCGCCATCAGCCGCTTCCGCGCCTCCTGCCGCTGCTTGTCAGGGTCGGAGCCTTTGTCCCGGCTCAGCTGTGATTTGGACTTGGCTGGCTTCTTTGGCACTGGAGGTGGTGGTTTCTTCTCTTCCTTTAGGGAGATAGTAAGGAAAAACCCAGACCTGATATAAACGTGCACAGCTGGGCGCCGGCTTGGCCCCGGCGGGGCTTTGCGGGAGGGACTGGGATCATGTTGGGAGAGCAGCTCTGGAGCAAAACACCCCTCAAAATCAGCTGTCCCGGTTTCTACAATGATCCATTTTGCATTTCATGGAATCATAGAATGTCCTGAATGGGAAGGGACCCACAACAATCATGGTGATGTCTTAGGATGTTTAGTTTCTGTTTTTCATGTAACTCTGGAGCTACTGTTCTCGCATCTTAAACAAAACAATTCCTCTCTAGGCCTGAAACTCAAGGACACCTCACTGTCTTAGGCCCCAAAAAACGTAAACAGCAGAGAAATTGGGGGGAGCAAGCTTGGCATAGATGACTTCATTACCTGAGGTTATAATTGGAGGTCTAACCCTGATATGCAAATGGATTAAAAATTATAAAGCATGAAAAACCTGTGACCCGTGGTCCATTTTGGGTGTAGCCCTACGTGGGCTCTGACTGCCCGAATGTACCAAGAAGGCCTTTGAAAAAATACCTGCTTTTTATTCTCTTAATTTTGTCTAGCCTCTGTTCTAGGTAAGCCTGGGATAAGGCATCAATGGAATCACAGAATGGTCCGGGCTGTAAAATCATCCAGTTCCACCCCCTGCCATGGCAGGGACACCTTCCACTAGAGCCCGTCCAACCTGGTCTTGGACATTTCCTGGAATGGGGAGTCCACAATCCAGTGGCTGATGATCCACAACCAGGACCCTCAAGTCCAACCCCTGCATGGACACACCTGCAAGACACCCTGTCCCTGAGAGCACTGACCAAATGCTCCTGGAGCTCTGGCAGCCTTGGGGCCGTGACCATTCCCTGGGGAGCCTGTTCAGTGCCCAACCATCTTCTGGGGAAAGAACCTTTTCCTGATATCCAGCTCTCCATGCAGCTTCCATGGTACAGGGCTCTTCTGGAGTGGCCTGGAGTTCACACAGTGTCTGATTCAGCTGTAGCTTGGAGCACAGCACAGGCAGCATGAAGACACAACTTGATGTGAAACTGCAAAATTTTAATAAGCCACCCTGCCCTGAGCCACAGTCCTCTCTACCCCTACCTGCAAAGACAGGACACCACTTCTCCTGCATTTTCCGAAGGTTCCAGTTGTTTTTTACATTACTTAGGCACCAGGGATAGTTAAACCCATCCACACAGTGTTGGGAATACTTGAGGCCCCTGCACCACTGCTTATCACTCTGGGTTCTCTCCATCCAACACCTTTTCCCCTTGTACAAAACTATTCCCACTATTACTCAAGAGGAATGGCCTTGGTGCCTTGCAAAGCTGTGAGACGACAAGTGCAGGATGGCAAAAGCCCTTGAGAGCATCTGTCTGCAGACAAAACCAGACTCTCAGATACCCCAAAAGTGTGCAAGGTGCACTGGCCACTCCCCAGTGCCCCTCACTCACCTTTCTCTCCGGTGTCTCTGCCAACTGCCAGCTATTAGCTTTGAGGTGGTACAGCTCGTCAAACTTCATGCTGATGTCTTCAATGGACAGCTGGAGGAGATCCCAAAATCCAGCCAAATCCTGGGCTGTGGGTCTGGGATTGGCATTAGGGTTCTAGAAGGGGAAGCATTAAAAAAACCCTTTCAGAAAGAACACACCCAGCAGAGCAGTGTGCACAGCATGTTCACCCCTTTTACGTCTGCCTGCAACCAAACCCAGTGCGAACGCATAGGAGACACCAGCCCTAAACATGGACACACAAAGCCATCATTTAAAGCCCAAATAATTTCTGCCAAGCTCAGGAAGCAGGTCCTGACTGCACTTCTCCTACAGCAGAGTAATCCTGAACCAGACACTCAGTGCTGGCACTAACCCCACAGCAGGAACCTGTGACAGTAGGTGCCCTGCATGGCAATCAGAGCCACAACACTGGTTTCCTACACAGAGACCCTGATTTCAGGGTGGGAAATAATGGGAATGGACACCAAACTCTGATGCCTGGATGTGCAGCACTCCAAGGAACCAAACTGAGCTTTCAAGAGCAAAATTATTTTGCTATATTCCCCCCAAAAACAACCTGAAAGCATCAGTACGTCTCACGCTGGGTTGAAAAATTTTAAGTAGTGTAAGTTTCTTCCAAGAACAGGATTTTCCCAGCTCCCAGACAGCTGAACCACCACCACAGGCCCTAGAAAGCATGGATCAGATCTGAGCAGCTCACAGAAAGCTCTGCTGGTGCTGCTGCTCAGCTGGGATCAGCACTTTACCCCCTCCTGCTCCTCAAGTCTCTTCAAGATTATTTTACATGTAAAAGGGAATTCACCTCTGAGGAAATCTGCAAAATCCATATTATGATAAAGCTTGAGAGTAAAACCAAACCACAGATTCCATCAATCCCCATTAGCCCAGGTCAGCTCTGAGCAAGGGCAAACCCCTGCATTCCCTTTCAGAGATCTATTCCCAGTGTCCTGGGGACACAGTGTCACCAGCCACACACACAAAGGGAGAATGTTTGGTCAAGAGCAGACTTTTCTAAGTGCCCCCTATTTGGCCCAGCCTCAGGGGCTTACCTTAAAAAGCTCTTCAGAAGCAGGAGGCACCTCTGTGCTAACCCAGCCCTCCTCTAGTCTGGCACTGCAGGCTGTGGCTGCACTGGCTTTGTTTTCACATGGACAGCAGCCTTTTAACACCTGACCAAGTCCCTGTAGTGCTGTTGAAAGAGAGGCATCCTCTCAGAAACCAGAAAAGGGATCCAGACTCACCAAGTTTTGTTCACAGAGGCCATGGAATTGCTGGAACTTCTGTGACATTAGTAACTGTGCACTGCCCACTGCACTCAGGACTTTTCCTAAGACTGTGAGAGACAAAAAAAAAAAAAAGAAAAAGACCTGAGTTGAACAGACTATTAATTGTAGCAATGAGCTCCAGTGTTTTGAGAGCAAAGAAACACTTCAGTCAAAACAAAAGGAGTTTCAGAGATTCTCAAGGCACTAACTGCTCTCAGGAACAAGATATGTTTAAAACTGCCATGGCTCCTTCTGGCAGGCCAAACACAGACCCGGCTAACATCCAAGTTGACAGAGAGCTCCTTAAACTGTCCTCAGCCCCTTAGAGGAGCTACTAGCACCACCTCAGTGACGTCTGCTGGCACCTGCTTAGAGACCCCAGCCTCCTCTCCCAGCCCTGCAAAAGGGAAAGGTGACACAGGGACCACTCTCCAGCCTCCCTGTACCAGCAGCGATTAACACACAGGCCAGGGCTTTTAACACCCAGGATTTCATTTTCCAAGCAGCCTCTGGGCATGGACACATTCCTCTGCTCATTAGAGGAAATACAGTGTGGGCTTTTCCCTCCCAGAGGCAGGTTCAGAGTTCCACGTGCCTACAGCTGCATCACCAACAGGGACCACCTCAGTCCTGCCCCTGCTCTGCTGCCCTTGAGCCTGCTTGGAGCCTTGGGAGATCTTGGTGGGACAAGTGCACCCTGGGCCCTCTCACCCACCAAGGCTGTGGTTACACAATCAAGCAGCCTGCTCCTGGCAGTCACAGGAACAATGCCATGCAGGTCTTGCTGTCTTTCCTTGCCACAGGTCAAGCCAGGCCAGCCCCGAGGTAGGGAGATCCCTGGCATGGCCTGTCCCCCTGGCAGCCAGTGTAGCACCTCAGGGAATCGGATTAGGGATTAGCTCCTGGAGCCCCAGCAGTGACAGTGAGCTAAAACTGAGCCTCACCTTTGTTTCACCTTTCTCAGGTTTTAAAAACATCAAAACCAGGCTCCACATAAAGATCCTGCCCTCTGCAGCCTCGTCACCCACTCCTGTCACTCTGTATGCACCAGAGGTATGATTCCCACTGCAAAACCCCAGGTTCTGCCAAAGCATTTGAAAATAAAGGAATAAGCCCATCTGGGACTGAACCCCATAAAAACAACTGGCTTAATGTTCCTGGTTCCATGCTTTTGGTGTATCCAGCACAAATTCAGTGAGGCTTTCCCATGTGGAGAAACCTCCTCTTTACTATAAAGCCAAGTTCATCAATTGAACTGAGCAAACAAGCTCAGAAGTTGTGTTCCGTCTGCCCCACAGCCAGCTGAGCTTTCCCTTGCCTGTTTGAGAGTAATGGGTGAGGCAGGGAGATCCCACAGCCTCCTGGAAAGCTTTTTCCATTTAACCTTTTTTAAGATTAAACCCACTTAAGCTTTTAGCCGTTCTGAGTGGTCAGAAGCTGCATCATCCCCTGCACTTCTTTTATGCTGCATCACAGCATTACTTCTTACTCCATTTGCTACAGGAAGTTACATGACCCTTTCCAAGGAAAAAGCATTCCTTGTCCCTTCCTCATCTCCATGCTCTGGCTCTGTGGACAGTCAGCAATTTCATAGAACCCCAGAATGGTTTGGCAGGGAATGACCTTAAAGCTCATCTCATTTCATGGGCATGGACACCTTCCACTAGACCAGGCTGCTCTAAACTCCATCAAGCCTGGCCTTGGACACTTTCAGGGATATGGCAACCACAATTTAACTGACCCAATACTCAGCTCCAACTCCTTACTGAAGGAGGAGCTGCCGGGGCTGCTGCCCACACCCACCTTCCTCAGAGAGATTGTTCTCTTTGGTCTCCTGGTCCATCTGGCGGCACCAGCCCTCCAGGCGCTCAGTCTCTGCCTGCAGCAGCTTCAGGAACCAGAAGCCGTCCCGGCGGCAGGGCCCCGGCTGCGCCGGCTCCAACGGCGACGTGGAGGAGCTCTCGAGCCAGGGGTCAGGAGGAGGGAGAGAAGAAGGCTCCAGGGCCGGGTCGTTGTTTTCTCCATAGGAGAGGTTTCTCTTAATCTGTGAGGGCTTGGCTGGTTGCCTGGTGGAGGCATCAACACCAAGAGAGTTGTTGTGCTGGGGGCACTCAGCAAGGCTTCTCTCAGATGATTTACAGCTGGAGTTATTGGGCTCCTGTGTGTCAGAGTCTGTGTCCTGTTTGGAGGACATGCTGCGAGAGTGGCTGTTTCTGGAGGGATCAAAAGCCATCGTTCAATAGCAGAGCTCTGCCTGGCTGGCCTTCCACACTGACAGCAAAATCCATGGCCACAGCAGAGCCTCTCCCTGCCCCTCCTCACACACAGACACACCACACACTCAGACAGACAGAATTAATAAGGTTGCCTGCTTACTGCAATCGGCCGTTCAGACAAGAGGGCTGACGCACATCTATAATTACAGCTTGGAATTTTTTTATTTTTTATTTAATTTCAAGCTCCCATTGATTTGGCTGTTACAGAACAAGTGCTTTTTGCAGCAGGTGTGTACTACAGAGAAAGAGCTCTCCATGGGCCCCATTCAACACCACTCACTGGCACAAAGCAGGAGAGAAGGTCTAAGCACAAGTGGGGGAGGCACAATTTAAAATAAAAGGAAACTGCACAAGCTTGTGTCTCACTTACCGCCACTCGTCCTCTACCTGTACCCCGATGGACTGGAATTTGGTGGCTGGTGGAGGAGGCTCCTCTTTTGCCACTGGCTGAAGGCAGTCAACCTTATTGAACAAAAGAAATACAGACAAAAACAGACACAAGAACTTGCAGCTGGAATCCACATTAGTAGACCAGGAGTGTGCACACACACAGAGCATGCTGACACCACACGGGAGGGCTGGCTCAGGACAGGCATGAGGTTACTGCTCAGCTCTGCTCCCACCTCAGGGTCAAGGCTGTGTCCTGCCAGGCTGCTGCCACCACCTGCGCCAAGAGCCCTGGGCTCTGCATGGCTGGGGCTGTGTCCCCCTGCCTGTGGCATCCCACAAAGGCAAGGACCACGGCATTCAAGGAAGGACAGCGAGCTGATTGAGACTGACAGCAAAGCCTCTCTCCCAGGGATTGACACCCTCCATGGCTCTGGATAAGAGGGTTAGAAGGTTTTAGGAAAGAAATCCAGGTGACTTAGGAACCAGTTCAGAAAAGGAAGAGGAGAGGAAGGCAGCCAGCCTCTCCAGTGTGGTTCTCTCCCCTTGCTGCCCTTTCAGGTGTTCTGTCCCACCAGCCCTGCAGAGAGGACTTCACTGTCATCTGTACTGAACTGGTCTTGATGTAAAGTTGATGGAAAACTTACTCAGCACACACAGAGCAGCTCAAAGCTCAGATCCTGCACTTGGAACCGCCCAAGTTCCCCTCTGCTGGTAACCAGCATCTGGGACCAGAGCTCACAGACACCTGTAACTGAGAAACCTGTCCCAGAGGAGGGCACAGCCCCAGAGGATGCAGTTTTGCTGACCAAAGCATGGATTTATCCTACTCACTGGGTTCTCATTTGACTGTGTAATCAACAGCTCATTTCCATCAATTCCCACAGAGTTAAATGCTTCCAGCAAGGGAAGCACCAACCTGCTGGGAATGCTGGGCAGCAAGGAATTGCTCCCCCCTGCCTGCAGCCCTGGGACCATTTGGCACTGCAGCAACCCATCCAACATGGACATCAGGCAGAAGGACTCACCTCTCAGGGGAGAATTGTCCCTAGAACCATGGTGGACAAGGAGCAGACTGATGAGAAGCAAAACAGAGTACAGAGCACAGGCAGAGCAGCAGCAAAAGGCCTCTTCAGAGGGACTCATTCAGTTAACATGGCCCCTCTGCTCTAGAAAACATTTTAAATTTGTACTAAAAGAAGTTAGACCTTTCTGGGCTGTTAAGGGAAGGTACTGCTGTCTCTCACCCTGGGAACACAAGCAGGTATTCTGACAAGGCAGTGAGTCTATCTTGCTATTTTAAGTGAGCTCAGATGCACACCTGGTCACAGAAAAGGCACATGCTAAATGGGTGGGTTAAGGACATTCCTTGGGACAAAGGAGAACAAACTATTCCATACTTGTATTCCTATAGACGACAGCTTTCTTTTGGGGATATTCTCCACTTTAGGCTCTTCGTTAGTCAGAGTCCCTTTGTCACTTTTCAGAGTTGCATTTTTCTGAGGTAACTCTGGAGTGTCTCTGGCTGGAGTCACTATGCTGCCCCTGGTCACGCTGGGTGTCCTGGTGCTGTCCAAGCTGTCTGAGGAATTGCTGAGCCCCGACTGGCTGGTGACCTCACTCTTGTGGTCCTGGCTGTCCAGGTAGGTGTCCTGCGCCGACTCAGTGCTGCTCTGCACCGTGACAGAGATGAACGGCTTGGACGTGGTCCGAGGTGGGACGGGAGGTGGAGTCTTTTTATATGCCACTAGGCATGATGAACCTGCAGGGATGGAGGGTGGAGAATGGAGAATGTAGGAGACAGGTTGGAGGGAAAGAGATACAGTGAAAGAGAGAAAAAGCAGGTTAGTCACGACATCCAAGAGGAGCCTCTGTGCAGCAGCTGGAGACAGAGGTGCAGAACCAGCCCACAGGCAGCAGCTCACACCGGGGACCCACACCAAAGCATAGGGGAAGCGAAGGCAGAGCCAGAGCTAGCTTGCAAAAGAAGTCAAAAGGAATACCATGATGCATGGAAATCTGGAAATGGAGACGAGGGATAGAAAAGCCTCCCAAGAATGCTACAGGGTTTGGCAGGTGTAAGCCTCCACAGTGGGGAAATATTCTTTGGCTAAACTCTATGTTTTAGTGTCCTAGTACAGCCATGTGTCTCAGCTCTTTGCCCATCAGTTGACAAGTTTCAGTGTCTGGATCAGGGTGATGGTTTTTCCTACAAAAATGGAAAGAAGTCATAAAATTTGTTAGATGTTGATGGCAGGAATACATATTTGAAGCCCCTGACAAGCCCAGCTGCTCCACACCAGGGGAAAAGACATTGTCTGGATACAATAGCCCAGGAGTGGCACGGCTGCTACTCCATGGTCCCAGATCCAAGCAGTGGCAAGGCTGGCGACGTATCCCACATGTATGGACAGATACATAGCTGACTACATGAACCAGGACAGCAGTCACAGCCCCAACCTGCTCCTGTCTCTGGCTGGACAGGATGGAAGTCCACCAGCGAAAATACATGGAAAATCCATGGAAAATCCATGTGGATCCTGCAGCAGCCATGCTTAGGCTCTCAGTCTGCCCAGGATATACAAGCCCCTGAGGCCACAGTTCCACTCCAGCTGCTGCCCAGCTAGGACAGGCTGCACTGGGCAGGACATGGCCAAACACACTGATCAGTCACCTTCCTACACACAACTGACCCCCTTTATCCCCCTACCCCTGTACTCTTGATCCTCCCTAAGTCACCAGACTCCCCTTCTTACCCTACCTTTGGTTCCTCCCATGACATCCTGTGCAATCCCAAACTGCTTTTACCCATGCACCCCACAACACGTCCCAGCCCTTGCCAGTAGCCTCCCAGAGATGTGCAGTTACTCCCCATGTCACACCTGCCTCACCATTTCCAACGGAGCCAGAGCCAGTCCCAAGCACCCCTGGGAGCCACATTCACTGTGGGGCAATCACAGAGCTGCCTCATGAACCTTATTGACAGTATGTGGACATGCCTGCATTTACACATCCCACTTTTTATCACAGTAAGAGCTAAAGCTCCACTTCAAAGGAGGAACTGAAAGGGAAGAATTACACAGGAGGAGATCTGTATTTCCAGCAGCATTTCTGTGCCCAGAGATGCTGAGCAGCACCATAGCAGCACCATAATTGTGCTGTTGGCAGACGAGAAGTGAGAGGTCTGTGCAGGGCTGCCAACCCAGCTGCCTCCAGCCTCAGAGCTCAGAAAGCACCCAATGCATCCGAGTTCCCTCAGGCCACTACACCAAGTCCAGCACAAAGTGGGCAGTGTGCCGATGGCAGGAGAGCAGGACCCATCCCACCACCCATCACTCTCTGACTCACATGAGTGAGGGGTGCTCAGTCCCCTGCCAGAGCTGCCTGACATGGAGCACCACCTCCAACAGCAATTCCCTGGCCCAGTCTCATGGCCTGACTCACAAAGCCCATCCCAATGGGGCAGTGCCGGAGCAGCCTGACCAGAGCCATGGCAGAGGCACCCCCGGACCAGCTGTGTCTACATCCCAAACACCAGGTTACTCCTGTTACTGTACCAGGGCTGCAATGGCCACCAGCCAGGGCAAGCCAGAGCGACCCCACCTGGCAGTGTGAAAGCATGTCACATGTCCCTTCAGTTAAATACCTCCACATGGCCCCTGTTCTTCTCCAGGGACAGTGCCCAGGGTGCCCTGCTACCCACAGCCCCTGTGACACCATCCTGCTTGGAGCTGGCCTGGCCACAGCAGTTGGTGACTTGGTTGGCACGGTCACCATGAGCTCAGCCCAGCTCCCCAGCTGCTGTGGACACTACCAGGGCTGGGACTGGGGAAAGGAAATCGATGGCTATCTGACATCAAACAGCCCCGCCAGGCAAAACAAAGGGAGGGCACAGCAGCACAGAGAGTTGCTGGGGCAGATCACGGGTGTCCAGGTTCAGTAAGCCAGACCCAAAATCCTTCTCCACTTAACAACAGACAGCACGAACACTGTTAAACGGGGAAACCACAGTACCCCCTTGGCTTCTTCCTGGGATCCCTTTGTGCCACCTTGCTTGGCTGAAAGGCAGCACAGGCTTTGCTGGAAGGGAAACACTTAGGACCAACAGAACACACCCCTGTTCATGTATCTGTGCTCCAAGGGTTGGCTACCTGAGCTACAAAAGTAAGTCTAAGGCTTCAAGAAACATTGCAAATGACAAACACAAAAGGATCAGGAGCTTTGAAGAACTGGGGATGCATTAGTTAGTGCAATTGCAAATTAACCCCACTGAAGCCCTCCGTAAACATAAAACAGGACTTCTAACTGCCCAGCAAACTCAGAAACCACACCTTCTTAGGACGGTCTTCAAAAGCCAAAGTCAGAGCCAGCCCCCCCAGAACAGTCTGTCCTTGGCCCTCAACACAACGCTGAACTAAGGTTCAGGGCTTCCTGCATCTGTGGGAAGAGACAAATCTTGAGGAAGACAAGAACATCCCAGTGTCTCCACAGGAGAAGCAGGTAGCATTCTCTCCTGGTTCTGAGGCCAATCCCATCAGTCAGGAGCATTCCAGTTGCTGACTTACCCCTCCACAGGGCTACAGCTCAGAAGGCATGGATCTGCTCTAGACTTGCTGAGGTCACAGCCTATTATATTTTAAAATCATCTTGTGCTTCAATGTAGAACTACAATTCCTGTAGGCACTGGAGCAGGACCTCATTCTGCAGGACCACCAGCTCAGTCTGCTTGGGAACCAAAAAGGTGTGGAACAACAGGAGAATGTGGAAGTTGTGCTTAAGCTTCCAGTTTTGCAGCACTAGGCTCCTCCTGCTCACAGGATCTTCTAAGGCTTATTTCAGCATGCAGTTGGAATCACAGCATGCTGTGGATGATTGATTTTGGGGAGGAGGATGTTTGTTTCTAGTGTTTCTTCTGCAATTGTTTTTAGAAAGCAGCATGTTTCCAAATTAGCACCTTGCACCTGCCCTCAGGGGCTTGGGCAATCCCCAAGGATACAGCCCTGTGCAGAGAAGCTATTTGCAGAGCCTTACACTGGAGAGTCCTCTGGACCCTCAAAAACCAGCTGGGCATGCTGGGATCCTCTCCTTCCAGAGGCATCTGCTTCTTAGAAGACTAAAAGTAGAGTCATAAGAGAATGTGAAATCCAGCCCCTGTTCCCACTGCACCAGGCTGTACCTGGCTCAGTACCTGGCAGCACCACCAGGATCACAGCCAAGGTATTTGGGGTCAGATTTAAGCACCACAATTGTCCTCAAGTGTGCCTGGCCTGAAGTTCCGCTGCTATTGCTGATTCAATACAGCCTGGTGACATTTCCAATCATTCCAGGAACTACAAAGACCTACTCAAACCATCCTTATTTTTGTTAAATCACCTCAAAGGCCCCCAGCCACAGTCAGCTGTGGAGGCAAGCTCCCCTGCCCTCAAACATCATCAGCGCTGGCTGCTATCCCTGTCCTGCTCCATGCATCCCCCTTTCCCCATGGGAAGGGTTGGAAGAACGACCTCATTTCCTCACACACAGAGCAGAATGCTCTGAAATAACCTCTCCTACAAGACAAGCTCATTTGCCTTTTAAATAAAACAACCATAGAACCATCTTGCAGCAAATGGTATCAGTGCCATTATTCCCTTGAAGATTCCTGCTGCAGGACTTTGGGCTGGCGTTTGCCACAGGCTTTCCCAGCTGGAAGGAGCTGCTTTGGGAGGCAGTTTCCAATAGCAGAAGGAACTGGAACAGCTGCATTCCAAGCGACCTGACCTCTGATGTTCATCAGCTCGAGGAATCCTTCAAGGCTGGAGCTGTAAGTGAACCGTAGGATGTTTAATTTGTAGAGACTCCAAGTGAAAATGAGCCCCAGTGACAATTCATACTGAAGACAATATGGACAAATTGATTCTGTGGTTCACAACAATCACTTCAGACCTGATTTTTCTTCTTCTGCACACTGAAAGTCAAGATACCCGCACCACTTAGAGGCACTACTGAGAAACCTACCCAAATTTTGCTAGTCAACAGGAAAATCATACAAGTCAGAGATCACAGACACTTGGGTTGGAGGGACCTTAAAGCTCATCTTTTTCCACCCCTGCCATGGGCGGGGACATCTTCCACTATCCCAGGGTGCTCCAAGCCCCGTCCAGCATGGCCTTGGACACTTCCAGGAATCCAGGGGCAGCCACAGCTTCTCTGGGCACCCTGTGCCAGGGCCTCCCCACCCTCACAGGGATGATTTTTTCCCTAATATCTAACCTAAATCTCTCCTCTTTAAAACAATTTCTGCTTGTCCTATCAGTATCTGCCCATGTAAAAAGTCACATGGCTCCCATACATTTTCATCTAGACATGATGGGAAATGCCTGTGAAGATACCACCCCTTGCTCTGACAGAATGACTGTCTTTAGAGTGCTGGAGGAGATTTAAAAGAAGTTTTACAGTGGTTAAACAACTCCTGGAAAGCAAAGTCAAGTGACTGCATTTGTTCAGAGGTAGTTTATGGAAATGCTATAAATACCTCCTGCCTCAGTGCTTTCCCTTTGCAAATCTCAGTAGCAGTGATCTTTGAAAAACTAAAAATCTCACCTTGATACTACACAGAAAGTAACAGACACCTGATGATAACCACGAGTGGGCTGTGGGAGCTAGGGAAGGGCTGTGGGCTCTCCTGCCAGTCCTCACTCCAGGCTGCAGGGTGACCCCAGCAGCAGCATCCTGAGCAAACAGCTCCCCACAGCACAGCCCAAACCATGTGCCACCTTCATGGTAGTGCCCATGGAGCCCTGCAGAGCGATCAGCCCAGCAGAGCCCTTGAACTCTCAGATAATCCTGAGGAACACCATTAACACTTCACCAGCTGTTTCTGCTTGTCGCAGAGCCCATACAGGAGCCAGTCTGTGCTTCTGAGTCAGAGGACAGAGCATTTCTCAGGAGCTCCTCCCACGCAATAGCACCACGGAAGAGACCTCTCACCTGTCATGACAGCCCTGCATAAACCCAGCCCAGACACCCAAATCACCTCCTGAAGGACATCAGAGGAGAAATTCAACATTCCCCTTATTATTGCCCTACCCATCCTTAGCTTTTGGCCCCAGCACAGCTCAGGCAGAGCAGCAGTGCTTGGGCATGGCTGGAGTGGCAGCTGGGACAGGGGGACCACCGCAAGCTTGTCACTTCTCCCACCATACAATCCTCTTGTTCCCAGGACAGACAGCCAGGGCTTGGGCTCACAGAATAGCCTCACCCCAGCCCCAGGACTGCAGGCAGAGGCAGCAGCATCCTAGCAGAGTTAGGGAGCACAGCAACGGGCAGGTGGCTCTGCACAGGGACCAAGGAGACGTGAGGTACAGCAGGCTGGGGTCACACCCTGACACTCCGAGGCATGGAAGTGGCTATTTCCCCCTGAACAGCATCAGCTCACTTCCTGAGCCCCACACTGCAGCTCGCCCTTGGCACAGTCTGTATCAGGTTTGCAGACCGCATTTCAGCAATCTGGCATTTTGTTACACAAAGAAATAACTTCTTAGCTTTAAGCAAACACCTCCTTCCTCAAAGCCCTCCCTGAGCAGCCAGAGAGGCTGTCACAGCATTAAACAGACCTGTCCCAATAGGTTTTTGCTGCCCAGCTGGGAGACGCCTCCAAGTGCTGGTCCAGCAAGCACACAGCTGTTAGAGACTTGTTACCCCTTGATCCTGTTCAGGTTCAGCACACCCTGGTCATAGCATTCCTGTACACCCCAAAGGCTCTGCTGTCAAGACAGTATTTTATCACCCATGTACCCATCTTGGTGTTAGGAAAAAAGGGACTGCCCTGCACTTGGCCTGACCACTGCCAAGTACAGTAAGTTCCTGCATATCACTGAAATGAAAGAACTGGACATATCTGCAGAAAAAGGACATCAAACTCAAGGGAGCATCTCTCAAATGTTGCAGTCAGAAGCAAATACAGAAGCAAAGGGCTCTCTCTGAACATCAGCTGTGTGTTTGTAGACTAACAGTACAGCTCTCATTCAGAAATACACCACAAAATGCTCTGTACAACCATTCGTGTTCTCTGGTCAACCATGACTGAGATGCCCTTAGTGAGAGTTGCAGCCCTGGTCACCTGAGAGCCACCAAGCAGGGTGACCAGGGATGCCTCGAGCAGGCACAGGGGCACTCAGGGCCACACGAGCCCCAGCAGCCAGGTCTAATCACAGACCCAGACCCTGTACTTTGGGAGGGAACTGTGGGGACTGTTTTGCCCACACAGCAAGAGGCCCACGGGACCCCACGGGTTGGGAAAAATCTCAGGGATACCCCAAAAGCTATGGGGAGAAACTGCTTCCCCCAGGATGCTTCATTCTATTATGTTAACATATTTTGAGTTCTCCATGCTGTTTGGCCCCTGCCTTCACCCAGGAGAAGCCCCTTCACCCAGGGGCCCCATTGGCCCCCTAACTCCAGTCCCGCCTATGCCCTGCCACCAGGACCTTTCCCCACCCCCATTAAAACCCCTGGGTTCTACTGCGTCCCCATCTTTCTGCCTGTGCCCCCTTTACGTGTGGGGTTTGGAAATAAAAGCCCCCACGTGGAATTTTGCCAGCAGAAGGAACCTTCCCGACTCTTTTATTCGCTGCTACTAGAGAAGTTAATCAGTTGTTGGGCGTCCGGGAGAGTGTCGATCCTGCCCTGAACCGAGGAGCCGAACAGGGACTGTTCCTGCCTCCTGCGACCCCCTGGAAAGCTGGGCCTCCTGCACTCCTCCCAAAGAATGGACCCCGACAGGGAACATTTAATCAGAGAAGGAAAGGCTGAGGGCCGTGAACTCTACATGAGGAACTTGGATTTTTCAATGTACCAGAAGTTTAAGCATCATGGAGATGCTCCAGTTTGGAATTCCTGAGCACAGAAATGATAATAAGCACTGACACCCTGAGAACTATTACACTGGGAAGGCAAGGTGGGTTGCCTTTTTTAAAAAAAAAGCCACTTGTAGAAGGTCACAAATTTAAAACAGGCATGAAGCAACAGAAGACACCCCCAAAAACACTGGGGGTTAAAAATAGGGTATCTCACACTGTTGGCTCCTGACAGACCTGGCCATGCCTCCTTTCAGCACAGCCTGCTGCAGAATCAGCACAGACACAGCAGATGCTGCAGGGACGGCCAGCCACAGGCACTTTCAAACCCAGCTGCAGCAGCTGACACTGGGGCTGCTGTGTGTGCTACAGGAGACACTGTGATTTCTCCCCACCCTCCCCAAAGTGACTGCCAGGGGTTTTAAAGTGAGTGGAAGCCATGATAAGCAGCTCCACCCTTCTCCAGCCACACATCCAGCAAGTGCCCTTCTGTCCCGGGGGCTCAGACAGGTCTCCAACCCAGCCAGCACAGAGCAGCAGCCAAAAGAAGCATTCCTTGCCTCTCCCTGCCCTAGGGGTTAATTCGTTAACAACCACAAAGGTCCCCACATTCTGCCTCAAATAGTCCCCGACTGGGAAAAGCCATGAGCATGGTCCCAGGAGGAACAGAACTGCATCTCTGATGGGTGGTGGTACCTGATCCCCAGGGACGGGGTCCCTTGCCAGCTCACTGGCCATTTAATGCTGGCACACACTTTTTCCACAGAGGGGCTGGACTGAAGGGATTGTCCATTCTTTCCTCTGTGCTGGGACTGAGGGTGTGCTTATCCCCTCAAAGACTATCACTAATGAGGGCTGATGCTTTGGGTGCTTAACGCCCCACAGAGGTGAAGCAGCAGAGTTCGTGGGAACCCAAGCTCACAGAGCCCTGGGATCTCTGATCAACAGCCACACTCCTGGTGTCTACCCAGCACAGGGCACTGCACCAGGAATACAGCATCCAGACTGTCCTGCCAGGTGGGCACAACAGAGTCACCAGTGATTCCTCCTGCTGCCAGATCCTGCCTGGCCCCTCCAGCACAGCCACGGCTTCCAGAGCAGGTGAGAGCCCACCCAGGCAGGCCTGGAGCTCAAGCCCCATGGCCATGCACAGCCCTTCCCCAGCCAGACCCCTGGACTGGTGCACTCTGTGGCACAGGATAGTGAGCAGAGACCATGGGAGAAGGGCCAGTGGAATTCCAATTCCATGGCAGCTTTTACAGGAGTGAAAAGCTCTGGGCAACAGGAGCCCAACTGGGCTTTAAGGCCACACCATTTCTCCCTGCTGGCCTTTGTGCAGAGGATGTAGAAATGGGGTCCCACAGTGCTAAGGGGCCACCAAGCCATGAGACCCAGGACTTGCTGTATCACCCAGCAGCCTGTTTGCTACAGACACCTCCTTCTCCCTTCAGGACCTCCTCACCCACAGCTCCAGAGGGCTCTGACCCCAGCACGAGCCATGGCAGGCACAGGGGGAGGGAGCAGGTCCCTGGCTGCAGCAGAGTGGGGATGCCAGGATGGAGGGGTTGAAACCTTTCTGTGCACACAGCAACTGGGAACATGGGAACAGGGAACAGAGAGAACCCACACTGCTGCTTTTCCTACACCTGCAGAGGGCAAGGAAGCCGTGCAGATACTCTACCTACACATCTGCTCAGAGCAGCCAGTCCTCTTCAGAGGGCCATCAGGAAGGGGCTCAGCTCTGAACCATCTGTGCCACAGAGGACTTCTGGAGAGAGCAGGCACTTCCATCAGCCCCTGGCAATGGAACAGGTCACATGGACTTTCCTGCAGCCAGTGGCAGGTGAGAGAATGCAAGACAGGACAGACTGGACCACACAGCACCTCACAGAGCCTGCCCAGCAGCTCAGCATCCCACCACTCTCAGGGCTCCAGGAGATACCAGGACCACTTCAGAACTATATGGACTACAGCTTAGTGACCACGTATTAGTGAACACGTATCAGCCAAAAGCTCCTCAGACAGCAAGACAAGCTGTGCTGAAAGGTGCTGCCACAACAAGAGCAGCAATCCTTTCTGCTGATGCACTGAAGCATCATCCACTTCATCCTCCTGATGCAGGGACCTGTGCCTGCAGCATCTCACCCAGATGTGGCAAATAAAGCTCAGCAGCAGCACAAGGAAGTGTCCACTGGACTCGACCACATACACAGCACAACAACGCAGTGCCCAGGGTAGCTCTAACACCATTAGCCAGCAGGTCAGAGACAAGAGGGACCTGCTAGCAGAACAGGAGAGGGAAAACACAACTGAAGATACCTAGAGACTTGCATTCCAGAGAGTATTTCTCAGGTACAGCATTTATTGCAGGCAGCCCCCATCCCTCCTTGCTTTTAAACACTCACTGTGGCAGTCCCAAAACACCAGTTCTGCCATTCTGGGACTGCAGGATCTGTTCTGCCAACTGTGCTTTTCAGCTTTGTGTCCGGGCTGGTTTGGGCTCTGCAGCCCCGAGTGTCTCTAGGAGAGAGGAATGGGACATCCCAAACCATGTATAACAGGCAGAGAGAAGAAGGGAACTGGGTCAAACTGGGTGCCACAGAATTCCCGTCCCACAGCAATGACTTGTCCCTGCGCCCCTCTCCCTGCTTAACGCTGCCCTTTCTGCAAGGTCTGCTCAGGGTTATCCAGCACAGACATGGAATTAGGGCACAAATGTGAATCAGACAGGAATTAGCCAGTGCCACCAGGTCACAGGCTGCTCCCCTATCCCTCCTCCATGTGGGACGTTATCCTGCTGCTCTGCAAAGCAGCAAACTGCAGGGAGCAGGGGATGCCTTTGGAGGAGACACATAAGGAATGATGGCAAATCCTCCATGTACCCACTACTGTAGCCACTTCTAAGTGCACCAAGGGTATTAGCATTAATCATCAAAATATTTAGGGTAATTAGGGAGATCTTTTTAGTTTTTCTCCAAGTTAGCAGCTTCTAGAATCTCCTGCAGAAGAAAGTTCTACCAGCTCAAGATGCACTGCATGAAATATCCTCTCCCTTCACCATCATTTCACTTCATGCACTGCTACATCACCCGAAGGATGACATATGTGGATGCTTTTAACTCGCTTCTCTGCCACTGCAGAAGTCCAGGCAATTTCAACACACCTCCTCAAAGTCACAGCCAGCCAAAATCCATATGGCCAGAAATGGCTGGAAACCACGGCAAACCGAATCTCTTCTTGTCTATGTCAGAGCCCAGCAGCTCAAACGAGCTATTTTAGGTTATGCTGATTGCTGAAGCCCCAAATCCAGTCACTCCCAAGCATGTGCTCACAGGAACACATCTCAAGTTCTCCATGTACAGGCACCAAGCTGCACCTTGAGCACAAAAATAAGTGCAATAACCCAAGTCTCGCCATCTCAGAAAGGTGAGTGTGTCAGTCCAGCATGGCACAAACAGCACTGTGACTCCATGGGGCTCCCCACACTCCTCCCTCTCAGCTCAGGGATCGCCCACTAGGAACCACTTTGTCCAGGACTTTTTGACAGTTCCAGGAACAGGAGCTGCTCTCCTACAGTGGAATCACACCTAAAGCTTTGCGGCAACCAAACCCACAGCGTGGTCCAAGGAAGGTTTTGCAAACACTGCCCACTTGCTGAGGCATTATTGGCACATTTCCACTGATGGACAGTCCTGGAAGCAGGGTGGAGGCGTCACCATCATTTTAAGTGTGCCACTAAACACTGTTCACAGAAGAGCTGGCCAAGAGGGTGCTTTCTGAAAACACTGATGGCAGCCAGCAGCTTGTCAGCACAGTATGATAACAGGAACAGGCCTGTGCTGATGGCAGCAATCGCTGAGTTCCCCAGTACAAACGGGGCTCCCACGGAATTGCTCCATCCCCAAGAACAGAAGCAGCCAACAATTCTGTAGCCTACCTAAAATTTTGAGAATTGCTACCATCGCTGCCAACAAACCCACTCCCCCAAAGGTAAGAATGAATTTCTCCATCACTTTGTTCAGCATCAGGATTTTTATCAGTTTTCAGTTACTGCATCCCGAATTTTACCTGATCCAGGAAATCTGCTACTCTCCCTTGCTCACAGGAAGCTATTCCGCTGCTTTAGGCAAGGGCAAGCGTTCGATGATGCCACCAGGAGCAGCAGAGGTGGTTTTCCCAGGACATTATGAAAAACCCTCCCCACACCCAGATGACGAGGGATTCTTTGTAAGCTGAAAACAAACCCCACCCTGTAGCCATAGGGCCAGGGAAAGCACATGCGTCAGCAACTGAGGAGACAGCAGCGAAGAGTCTCTGCATCTGGGAGATGGGAAGGCATCAGGCTGGACTCATCTCCCAGTGAAAAATTCCAGCCCTTAGTCAACAATCTTTACACTTGGACAGTGGCTGTCAGGCAACCAGCACCCAAGATTTACATCTTCAAAGCTACAATCATCAAGAGGTTTTAATAGTGAGATTCAATTGAAGCTATTTCCTCCCTTAAGTATATACAAACCAAGATGTGGCAACATTATGCTAATACTGAAGAATCAAAGTCAAAATTGCTGGGAAACTTCTGTTGGCTGAGGCACAGGACAAGCTTTGCATATTAGAGAAAGCTACTCCATATTCTGTTTCACTGTTTAACATGGCATTACCCATAAGATGAAAAAAATATCACATGAACAAACACAGAAAAGGCCGTAGCAGTCTGCTCCCTCTCCATTACCATTAAATTTGACAGTGGTTCAGCAGCTGCAGCACAGTCTGGTCTGATCTGGAGAGGAAGTTCTCAGACTCAGAACAGGCAATTAAGCAAATATTCCAACCTTTTATTCCCTTTGGGTAGGGTGCTAGGCAGCCTTGGAAAGCTGTGCTCATTGCCTGGATTGCTGAGGCCTCCCACCTGACCTAACCATGGACCCTGCAGAGCACAGAGCTTTCCTCTCTGGTGACAGAGGCACACAGAGGAGCAGTGCCTGTGTCCCCAGTGCCACTGCTCACACTGTTCTCCCAGAGGCCAAGAGCCCCCAGCTGTGATTCCCTAAGAATTTCAAGTATCACAAGCACTCCCTGAACAATGGATACCTGAAGGGAGGGGGTATCTGGAGCAAACCCAGCACTTTCTGGAATACTTCATTTTGGGAATTGAGGGGGCATCTGACAAAAGAGCCACTCTGCAGCTCCAGCTCTGAAATCAAAGAGCCCAGCAGATCCCAGGTGTGCACCCAGAGCCTTCTCCAAGCATAGCTGAGGCTCCAGTATCTGTGACCTACACAGCTTCCAGCCACCAGCACGCCTTCACCTTCACAGCTCAGCCTGCTTTTCCTGCAGGCTCCAAAACATTGCATTCCTGGTTCACAGGCCTGAAGAGTCCCCATAAGCTTTCAAGTTCAGAGCACAGACCATCACTTAGCCACAAGTATGGGTAGCAGGTCTGGATTCAGGGGTGCAGTACCTGTTTACCCACACACCTGGCCCCTGCAGAACCTGCCATGAAGGTATTCCAAGGTTCTGAGACTATTAACTAGGAAAGGGACACAAGGGAGAGGCCAGAGCACAGTCCTATTCACCACACCTAGCAAACAGATTCAGATTTAGGCCACAGAGCTGAAGGCACTGGCTTAGTCATGCTGTTCCCATTGCACTGGGACCTACTCTCTTCTGTCCTGCTGTCTGGAATTCAGAATGTGACAATGACTCCCTGGCCTTCCAAGGAGGATTATCAGTAAACCATAGCCTTCAGCAGAAGCATTAGTCACCAGAGCATTCCCTGCTGCTTTCAGGAACCTGCTCACTGTAGAACAGACCATCTTCCTGCCTTGGAAGCTATGTGCCAAAAGCCACCTTGGCTTCATTTCCCACCTTGCTTATATTTATTCCTGTTTCCAAATGAGTGATCTCCTCTCCTTCCACTCCTTTCAACTTAGCAGTTGTGTAACTCCAGCTACAAAATAAATGCCATCCACATCAAATTCAGAAATCTTAGGATGTTCTGCAGGATATTCCAAAAAGCCTTCTCCCAGGACTTCACCTGTAAACAGCAAGTACCAACCAGCAGGTGAAACAGAGGCATTTTTGCTTCTTCTCATCTGTGGCTCGGCACTGAATGGTAGAGGGTAAACAGCAGGGTAGGGAGCAGGCAACAAATGATTTAAAGTGGCTTAAGAAAGGTGATGAGAATGATCCAGACAGACTGTTTTGAATGTATTCCTGCAAAAGACAGTTTACCAGAGGTGTCTTTGGAAGAAGCCACTCCTTGCTCAAGCACAGCAATGGAACCTTCCCACAAAACAATGTTCACTTGGTCTCCCAGAGCCTGAAGGTCCTCCAGAGCCTGCTGGAAAATACACCAGCGCAGCTATTCCATAGTCCAGGGAGCTCTAAACACATAAC
Source organism: Orthonyx spaldingii (assembly GCA_013397795.1). Lineage (NCBI taxonomy): Eukaryota > Metazoa > Chordata > Aves > Passeriformes > Orthonychidae > Orthonyx > Orthonyx spaldingii. Next base: position 246,037 of record VZTJ01001353.1, read on the forward strand.
GAGTAGCCTTGAAAGAAGCCTGTGCACAATGCTCCCTTCTGCTGCTCATATTCAGTTCTCCCAGGCACCTGCACCCACAGCAGGTGCCACAAGGAGCACTGGGGTTCTTAGGAATGCAAAGCCCCTGCTCCAAACAAGCATCTTTGTCAGTTCTAAAGTGACGTTACCAGGAACTACAGTAAGGTCACAACAAAAATGCGGGATCTGCTGGACTCATTCTACCAGAAGACATCAGTCCAAGTGATGTTCCAGATAGGAATTTATGGGGTTTTTGCTACAACCCTGCCCAAGAGCTGTGTGCCAGCCTTTGAACACACTCAGAGGTTCATCCCTTCCCCTTGCTCCTAGCCCAGGTCCCAGTGCTCCGGCAGCCGCTACAGCTCCAAAGCACACAGGGCAAGTTCTTCCTGCAAGGACAGATGGAGGGAACAAATCAAACTGCTCCTTGCAGACACCTCCTCACCCAACCAAGGCCAAAATGGTTTTGGAGAGAACCAGTTCAAGATTTCTAAAACCTGACTACCAAGAGCTGACACACCAAGGAAAGGATGCTGCCATCAGCTCTCCGGCAAAAATCCCACCTCTATATTTCTCTGAAAATCCCAGCCAAACTGCGAAGATCGCCCAAGGCTGGAGTTATTCCTCCACTTGGCCATCTCCCCACACTTGGCCTGGGAACAATTTTAGATTTGGAATGCATTACTGCATTCAAGCAGCCACTCCTTGTCGTGTCAGTTGTCCAACCTCCAGACCAGCTGGAGAATGAAATTCGTAGGAACAGCGAAATGCCAATCTTTGGATGCAGGGCTTTCCAGGGCAGTCACCAGCTTGGCTTCCTGTGTTCAGCTCAAAGGCATTGCTGAGAACAGCTACTGCAGCCTCCCAGGACAGACTGACTGTGTCAGCTACTTGGGGTTAGTCCAGCAAGTGCTTTCACCTGAAGTGACCTCGTGAAACAAGAACCACCAGCCAAAAATAACCCAACAGTGAGCACAGACTCAGAGCAGCACTGAGCTGGTGGGATACAAGGGTATGATCAAGGAGTAGATCTCCAACTATCTGCTCAAGGGGTTTGTTTGCCAGAAGGAATCCTCCATCAGACTATGGCAAAATACACCAGAACATGATGCCTCCAAGGGGGACACGGCTGAGAAGGACAGAAGGACACTGCTCTGCCCTTGTCACTCCAGGGTGAAACAGAGCACACCCAGGCACAGACCCCCAGCACATACAGTGGTCCCAGTGTCACCTGTACAGGGACTGTGCACTTGGGGTCACTTCTGGTATCTGTGACACCACACTGGGAAACAAACCCACCCAATCCCTGCTACCACATTTTCCTGGAAAGCACTTTCAAGAAAACATTGGGGTTATTTATGTAGCAGAGGCCCAGTTTCAGAGGAAGCACTGCCCAGTCAAGTTTCTTGGATCTGGGCCATGTCAGAAGCCTCAAGACGGACACAGTTGATACTGACTGAAGATGAAGGTCAGTGGAACAGGATGACTCCACCAGACATCTCCGTAGGGTTCTGGCAGCCAGGCAGGACAAACACCGTGAACTTGCTGTTAGCAAGAGATTGATCCAGTGGGGAGAAGTCCTGTTCAGTGCTGGAAACAGGGAAGGCTTAAACTCCCATTGCAGCCCAGGTCACTGGAGACCTGGAGCTCATACTGCAGGAATAACTGTCCTCCTCAGTACACCTAAAAAAGACTGCTCTCAGCTCTGTCACTATATGATAACACAACAAAAAAATGTCCTTTATCCCCCAACATTCTTTCCAAGGCCAAAACCAACCACAAACACTTTTGAATATAAATTAATGGTAAACTGCAGCAAGCAAAGAGATTGGACAACAACGAGTAAGTGCCTTTAATTTTCACGTCTGACTTCTCTTGTTTCCAATGGCACAGAGCTGGTGAAGAGCTGGCAGCTCCTGCCTGTTCCTGTCTGTGCCTGGACCCCAGTGTGAGGGGGCTGGTGCACCCCAGAAACATGCAGGGCCCAAAGTGCTGCTGCCGGGCAGTCACCACCCCACAGGGCCCCCACACTGCTTCAGGGTGGGGCTCCACCTGCTCCGAGGGCATCCCTAACCCACTGGAGGTGTCAGCTGCTCTGGGATTAGCCTCCTGTAGCCTTTCAGGGAGGCAGAGGGGCTTGGCCAGGCCTTCCCACAGTGCCCATTCCTCACATGCTACGGCTGGTGCCTCCAGCACCACCATCACACCAACAACAAATCCTGTTGTCAGGGGCGTTTCTATTCCTGTCCCACACATGCAGCAGACACAGGATGCCTATGGGATGACAGCAGACAAGCTTCATACCTACAAGCCCAAGGCTTGAGATGGGGAAGACAACTTTGCATTAAAGCAGCCATAGCAAAAAAAAAAAAACAACTCCCTTTTAGCAAGAGATTCAGTTCTATTCTTTAGCTGTAACCATAACACACAGCCCAGCTGAGGAAACAAAACAGCAACATGTTATTTTGGATACCACTTTGTAAACAGATGCGTGGCCAGTTATCTACTTGTGGGAACATGGATGTGAGTAGGCTTAGAGAGAGCAGCAGAGCACTTGCACAGTTATTTCACTGCAAGCTTGCAGCAGTTTGCATAATCTCCATCAGGAAATTTTCATGGACTGCAGTGTCAGCAGCTTGTTCTGCAACACACCTGGGAGAATCTGTGAGGTGCCATCTCCCTTGGGTACCACAGGACTGTTCCCTCCTACTCTGGCCACTAACAGACACAACCACGAAGACAGTTACAGGAGGTATTTCCTCATCTAATTGCTAATTACATTAATTGACAAGACATCTGACTCAGCTGGTCTAGAGCCTGGTGGAAGCTGGGCCTCCTTCTCCCTGTAGCAGGAACGCCTTATCCGTGGGGAGATGGTGTAACAGCAGTGAGTCACCTCACAGACACAGCAGGCCAGCCCCGGGACAGAACTCCTGCCAGCAAAGCCTCCTGACTGCAGGAGATATGTCTGCCCTGGCAGCTCACACCAGGCAGGCAGGACTGGCAGTGCTCCAGCACCACGGAGCAGCACTGAACACAGGTGTTCTGCACAAGCTAACGCAGCCAGCAGCCTTGGGATGGGACCCGTGGACAGAGGCCTGTGGTCAGAACTGCTGAGCTCAAAGGAAAAACTGAAAGAGAAGCCCAGGACTAGGGTGGCACAACACAGAACATTAAACTGTGCTTGCTCTCTGCACTGCCACATAAGTGGCACAGTGCCGAAGGACAGCAGCAGAGCTTGGAGCTGGGAACAGCAGAGCCAGAGCCCTTTTCCCCCCACCTTCACCTGACCCCCCTGGCGCTGAGCAGCCACTGCCCATGCCCAGGGGCCAGAGGGGCACACACAGCCCCCACCTCAATGCAGGGAGCTAGGGGGATCAGGTCTGAACTCCATTAACATTCCACTCATGAAGGACAGAAGATCCAGGTAACTTTTGGTTTCTCTAGGTCTGTAACCCAAGCATGTTCCAATTTGCAATATAAGTATTAGTACTGTGTTAGATTAAGTACCAGCTGTCCTGAGAGCCATGGTAACATCCCAAATACAGCACACCCTCCCAGGTTGCTCTCTGGCAGGACATGCACCTGGCACAACAGTTTCTCCCCCCAGGACTATTCAGTTTGAGTGTTTCAGAAGTGTCCCCTGATTAGAATTCAGGGACAGAGTTCAATGCTATGCCAGTGCTGAAGGAAACATCTTGATACACCTATATTGGGAGTTTTAGCTAAGCTGGTAAATTTTCCACAGGAGCATCAGTGCACTCCAGTTCTGCAGGCACAGATGTGCACTTAGCATTTCAGTGAGTGGTCAAGAACGGACTGGGAGGCTGAGTACTCCCTTCTAAACTAAACGCACGCTGGAATTTGTCTTAAGGACTTCAGTCTGAGCTTTCTCTTTGCTCACTTCTGCAATGATCTTATAGTATGAACATGATATAAGGGAAATTTTAACAGGATAGGAATTCACAGGATCACTGGAAACCTTGCCTTACCAGGCTGCCCTTTCTTCTATCATTTCCATCCCAAGATACCTGTCCTTTGCCTATCCAGGCAGGCTGCTGCAGTACCCCACCTCCTCAATACATGTAGCACTCTGAACACAGAGGAAAGCACAAGAGCACTTCCTAAAGCTAGAGATGGGCTCCCATGAGCCAATGATCCTGCACAACAGCCTTAACCAGATTATCATCAGAGGAATAATGCTCTCAGGAATCTAAGAAGAGAACTGCTTTGTGGGTTGATTCAGCAGCCCCTGCCAGAATGAACCACTGTGCTTTAGGCTTTGGTTCTTGAACACCAGATGTCAGGAGTTCCAAAACACTCAAGTTATTTGACATTTTGATTTCCCACATACAATGTATATTCTCTGTAAGGATCAGAACAGTCCTTAGTTACTGTCAGGTGTAAGAGCAATAAAGTGCAAAGAGCAATGCCATGGAATAATAATTGCTTCTGCAGTTGGAAAGCTGTCAGTCTGGCTGTGGCAGGTGTTAAGTCAGGCTCTGTCCTGCCATGTCCCACTGGCATTTCCAGTGTGCAGCCCCTGGACAGAGGGATGCTGACCTGCTGGCTCCCTGAAGGTACCAGGGAACAAGAAGACAAACTGAGCGAACCAGAAAGCACAACCTGCAACTCTGGAGACCACACTTCAAAAATCCCCAAACCACTACTAAGTGTAGGTTTCCCTACATTAAGATGACCTATCTGTCCCCTGCTTTCCCACCCCTGTCCCCCTTCCTGTCAGTGAGCACTGTGGGGATCTCTGTGCAGCCCACCAAGGTGAGCAACAAGCACCTGCTGCCCCTCAAGACCAGAAACACAACCATGATACCAGCACACACCACAAAGCAGCTGCACTCTGAGGAGCAGGTGCAGAGCTGGAATCACACCACCTGAAGAGTCACTTCCCATATGTTTGAGAACATGGGCCCAGATTTTCATGCCCTGCTGCTAACAGAATACCAGGTAGCAGTTCACATGTATTAAGCACTCTGCTTTATCAATACTAGAAAAATCAGACCTCCCAATCAGAAACTCCTTACTAAGGAAATTCACTTGCTTATCAGTGAGTTCACCATAAAGCCAGCTAAGGAATTTATTCATAAATCTCACCTGTAAGAGGAAAAAGGAGCTCTACCTTCAGTTTTTAGTTACTGGAACATGCAGAAACTGTGCAGAGACCAGAGTTCCCATAAGCATAAGTTCCACTATAGAACATGCAGAGTTCCCCCTTCAGCAGCTCCCTGCTGGACTATTTCCTTCCTACATTTCTGACCATAGCTACTTGAAAACCCCAACTCTGACCTTTACCACTTAAGAGATGGAGGAAAAAGGCAACCAAGAGTTCAGAACTACAGTCAGTGCGTCCTAGCAAGAGAACTCCACTGGCAGCCTGCTGAGCCTGAGCCCTGGACCTTGATGTGTTACACAAGGCCAGCTCCAAATCTGGGCAGCCATAAGCACCACACTCCAAGAGCAGGGCCAGGTCTGGCAGGAATCAGCTGTCGTACAGATGGATGGCTCAGAGAATCCCAGTACAAGAGGCCAATTGAACAGCAGCCACTGTCCTTTCAAATAAAGAAGTTTGTTGGTAACCTGAAGCCAAGTGCACGGAGGGAACATGCAGAATAGGTGAGCTCAGGTGTGCCCATGGTGCAACACACACAGGTATTCCCAAATCAGCACAGACCAGCCTCCTCCTGAATACATCCCCTCTCCAGGAAAACCTCAAAGGACTTGGAAAACCTGGGCATGGGCTAAAGCATAGGTTATGGCTTCTGGAGGTTACTCAGAATCCCAGAAAGATTCGGATTGCAAGGAACCTTAAAGACCACCCAGTTCCATCCTCCTGCCACAGACAGGGACACCTTCCACTAGCCCAGGCTGCCCTGCCTCTGTGGCCAGGTGTGCAGGCTTTCCAGTTTACCAGCCATTCCAAAGTTTCTGACAATCCTGCCAACAGGATTAAGCACCAGTCTGCCTGAAGAGAGTTAAATTGTCAGCTCAGCTTTCAGCACCAGGAGCATGGAGCACAGAGGTGTCTGACAGCACTGCCAGCTGTGCTTCCCTCCAAGCTTCAAAGTTTCTCACAGCATTGCACAACACACAGTTCAGCAAGTCTGCCTGAAATATGCAAACACTACTGACACACAAGTGATTCACAGCCCTGAAGTTTGTCACTGGCTGGACAAGGAGACCTTTAAGACTGAAAGCAGCCAAGTGCCATCCTTGCCCACTCTGTGCTCACCCCACATCAGTACACAGCATTCAGTGAGTGTGAAGAGCTCAGGCACGGGCACCTTGGCTCACTGAAGTATCTTCCTTCTGCCGAGGGGTTAGAAAAGCACAGACAATCCAAAGAGCAAATGCATTTCTCTTGAAAGTGGCAGGAAGGACTCTCTTGTCTTTTGCCACTCACTGACCAGTTACCAAGAGGTGAAGAGACACTCAGGGAAAAGTTCTGTTCTGTGTGGCAGCTTGCCCAGATGGGAACCTAAGGCCTTCACACACTGAGTAACTTCACTTTTCTACTCATCTGCCTAAGAGCAGATGCAGCCTCTGCAGCCTCTCCTTCTGTTTGCTTTGAGCACAAATCTGTATTCGTTAACCCCCATCTCTGGGTGATGCTTGCGGGAGCTGTCACCTGTATATGAATACACGAGGCCATGGCTGCAACAGGATCAGGCAGCTCTGATTTCACAGCCTTTATCAGAGATCACACACAACAATTTGATGCCTGCTGCAAGCCAGGACCTGGAGACAAGCAATCTGTTGACTTGCAATCTGAACAAGTATTCGGCGTCACAACCCTGAACCAGCTCCAGCTGCAAGAATGCCCAAAACTTCAGTGCTGGGAAGATGCCCAAAGAGACTTGTAGCAAATTTCCCTACTTTATCTTTCAGTCAGGAATGTCATTTCCCTGTATCTTGTATATTTTTGCAGTTATTCTGCAAAAATTGCCAGTGTCCACTCACTCACTCTTCCCTTTTAAGTCTGGACACTGCTTACCACCCTGTAGGTGACCATCTTCTACAAAGACAGCTTTTAAAACTTGTTTGAATAACGGGTCTGAATTTCAGAGAACTCAGCAGAACACCACATTAATTTGCAGAATATTAGGTTTTATGTTTCTGTTTCCATCCTCAAACACTCAGCCTGCCTTGGTTGGCACCTCAGCTTTTCCTTCTTTTTCTTTTACAGAGGCCTACTGAGCTCACCTGAGGGGTTCCAGGAACCTGCAGGTCCTGAGGGAAGGGGTTTGGCACAGGGGAAAGGACATCACCCAATGCATTTGCAAGGTTAAAACACTTGCACTGCAACCCAAGGGGGTCCGTGCAGCCCTGCCAGGGGCAGCGGGTAACAGTTAATCCTCTAGGGTTCAAATTTGGGGGATAAGGAACTGCACACAGTCTTATTCTGTGAGAATAAACCATTTCACAGTGACTTGCTCATGTAATGAAGGAATTTGATGAGGTTAACTGTTTAGATAAGTCCATGAGTAAGGACAGAAGGACTAGTTTCCTTCCAGGAAGAAACTTATTTATAGCCTTTAATGGAAATCTCCAAATACTTGGGAATTAGTTGTTTTGCTGTATTAAGGGAAACTTCATCTCACCCTTCCCATGGATGTAGTTCTCTACACACATCACTGAAAATGGAAAACATGCTAAAATATAGCTAAACCTACAAACCATGCACAATTTGTAGGTGAGCTTTTAACTCCTTTCCTGAACAGCTTGTGTCTGCCCACTGCAGCCATAAACAGTATCAATCTCAGACTTCACGCAGTTATTTTCTCCTCTCCAGTAACCGGAGTGCTGGAAGTCGGAGTAAAGTAGCCTTGGAGTGGCCTTGTAGCCACCAGGACAAATGTGACCAGTGTCAGGAGAGAATGAAAACATGTCCTACCCTCTGTTTTTTAAAGCAATGCTGGTTAAAAAGCAGTTTTAGTATCTTTAGCCAGACAGCAGCTTCTTTAAAAACAGCAGCACTACAAACTAATATAATTGGAATGCAACTGGCCTTTCAGTCATATTTTTCCCCTGAACAGGACACGTATCAAATGTTTCAAGGGAACAGACAAGGTGAAAAAAAACTTCTGTCTTCATGCTATGAGCTATTGTAGCTAGCCTTTCATCCTGAAGACCCAGCAATTTAGAAGAAAAATTAGAAAAAAAAAAAAAAGAGTGTCAGCAGAACTGCTGGAAAAGTTTTCATCTTTTCAGGAAAGCAGCCAAAAATTTCTCTCACACTGAAAAAGTCAACTTGTTTCAGCTACCACATTACATGAAGTTTTGTCCTTTTTGCCTGAATACAAGGTTGCTTAAAGCAAGCAAAGCTCAAGGGAGCTGATGTACTTGCCAAGGAAGTGTCAACTGTGAGATAACTTGGAGCAGCCCCAGCCAAACTGTGCAGGTGCCATGCACGGGGTCCCTGCTGAGCAGTGGGACCAGCACCAAGCACTAGGAGAGCACCCCAATCTCACTCAGAGACACCCCACAAACAGAGGAAATCTGCATGTCCATCCCCTAGTATCAAACACGGCAAACAGAACAGTAACAGGCTTCTGTGATGTGTATGACAAAGTTCCCTATAAAAACCAAGAAATAACTGGAAAGCATCAGCTCCCTGCTTGCCAGGCCAGGCACTGACACCACCCTGCCTCCCATTAATCAGGAGGAAGTTCATATTTGAGTAGGCTATTATAGCTCAAGGCAGAGGATCGAGTCCGTTGTGCCATGTTCTCAACTAGACTCCTTACAAAAAAAATTTAAAAAGATAAAGATGAAGACAAATGCATAGCAAAGACTGTACAGAGCAGAATATATCCTCACAGTGTTTTGGTGACAAATCATGGTTTTTCAGGAAACAGGATGGAAGTTCCCATCATTTTGGCAAAGAGCAGAATTAAGCCATGAAATAAGCCCAGTTCTCTGTCACATCCCCACTTCTGCTGAACTCACACAGTGTTGGGTCTCCTGGTCTCATCACCCAGCTCACCCCACTGGGTGCTCTCCACAGAGGAAACACCTGTCTCAGAAGTGCTGGAAAGGCAGAAGACCCCAAAAAGCACTTCCAAGTCATGCCCTGGTGAAACACCAGCTTTCCTGACTGATGTTTGAGCTGACAAAGCTTGGCGTACCTGTTCCCAGTCCAGCAGCACCATGCCCGGCGCTGTGCACAGGAGGTGACCCAGTGGGTGCCTGGGTTTTTATCACTACAAACATTTGCTAACAGGGCCCAAGTGCAGTAGTACAGCAACTGATTGACATCTGGGGCTTCCCGGCATTTAAGTGAGCTAAACAACACATGAGGAGATAGAGACAGTTCTGAGGAAGGTATATGAGACCTTTTCTGCCACCACCACTCCAGTAACAGCCTTAAAATCACAGTTGCAATTCAGGCTCATTTCAAAGCTCCCTATCTTCCCTGACGTCCATTGAGCTGTTCTGCTTTCTGCTCCAGCAGATTACTGGGGTGGATGGGGTGAGGGGGAACATGAGCAACTGCCTCGCAGCCACTTATCAGTGACGCCACATCTCATGACATCACGACTATCTCCATGGTGACACAGCAACACAACTGAATTGAAACAGGAGGAGGCCAATTAGAACAAGAAAGCTCTTTTGTGTCTGGAACCATAGTAATTAGCAGAAATAAGAGAAGCCGTTATAAAAAAGACATCATTGTAACAATAAACCCTTGCTTTTAGCTTGCTAGGTGAACCCCAAACTATATATATATATATATGAAATTCCTTCTAGACTGGAAAACCCATGATATCATTAGCTGCATTCCCAGCTCCACAGAACGCTGAGCACAGCCTGGATCTGCGAGATCACTTTTCATATCCCCTCATGTCAAGTTCTCCTCTCCACTGGAGCCTGCTCACATGCTTGGGAGGCTGCTCAGCCCTTCAGCTCAAGCAGAGCCCCCAAGCTGAGGTGCCTTTCAGCCTGCCACAATTACTGCACACATGTGTGCAGGGGCACACACAAAAGAAACCAACCCCAGGCCACCAATCCACAGTGAGTCACACCAGCTGAGGCTCCACCTTCAGGGATGGAGCACACTCAGGGTGTGGAATGGATGATATGAACAAGATCTGGACCCTCTAAGTATCTACTCTGTCTTGTTTCCAAGCTCCAAATGAGAGACACACAGGAGCAACCTCAGCTAGTGCCAGTTACAGTGTGACAGTGCCAAATCTGACTCTAGCTGATCTGCACTGCCCGTCCTAAGGTACACGTTGATTACAGGGATGAGACAGCTGTTCTATTGCTCCGGCGTGGCCAGAAGCAAAACACAGCTCTAGGAATTCCCCAGGGAGAGCAGCTGCTTGGAATGTTCCACAGTCAGGCTCTCAGCCTGAGGCACCTCCCCTTTGGCCATACATTCAGCCCATTAAACACCAGTGACACACCATTCACTCATGATATTTTTCTTTTCTCAATCAAGCCTAAAAGCTGCAGCAGGTCAGGAATAAGCTGAGCGTAAACTCCCCAAGAAAGGAAGCTTGAAGATGTGAGGCACAGCACAAAGTTGGGACACCTGGAGTGAGGAGAGCAGCACCCAACACAGCCACTGGAGCACAGCAACTCTGCACACACTGGAGGCTAAACCTCCATGTAATGCTGCTTCCCATAGCTCCTGGAAGCAGCCCTGTTCTGCTCCTCTCCTGCAATTCTATGGGAAAGCAAGGCATTCACTGCTGACAGGGCAGGCAGAGCACACAGGTCCCTAGTACTGGCACACTCATGGCATGTGGAGGCAGGGCAGCAATCTGCTTGGCAGCTGATGTGTGATAAGAGGCACAGATGCCTAAAACTGAGGCACCTTAGAAAAAAAAAAAAGATGCTGAAAAGTATCACACCATAAGAATTAGGATAAATTAGATTTAACAGGTACCCTCAACAACTGCAGCAGCAGCATTTTTCAGTCATAATCCATTCAAGCGCGAGTCTTTGTACACAACCCTTGTACCAGCCCCTACATTTGTCAGGTGAGGTTATTTCACATGCAGCAGCAGAACTTGAGGTAAGGCACTAACTGTGACTGGGTTTCTTGCTGGGATTCACCATTAAAAACGAGCCATCCCCAGCACATGCCTGAGAAATGGGACAAGAGACTTCCTCAAGTCACTGTCACCCCTGAACGAAGTAGGTTCGAAGAGCAGACACCTTTTGGCACATGGCTTCTGCAGAGCTGCACCTGAGTGGCTCCAACTTCCAAATGATGGAGATTGAAGCTCAACCCTTCGAAAGACTTGCATTCATTTTTTAGTACATTCTGGATTCTGTGTTCCTGCTTTACCAGCTCGTTCACCCAGAACTGCAATCACATGCACCTGCTGCCTGCACACACACCATCACCCACACCCAGAGCATGATTGCTAACAAAGCATGAACTAGTACAGAACAGAAAACATGATTTTCTGTGTGAACCAGGCCTTGCAGCAGTAGAAAAAGCCATTAGCTACAGAAGGGAAAGAAACAGGCAGAGGCAGAAATAACAGCTTTGGAAATAACCAGGCTCTAAAGTTATTTTTATAACTGCCTCCCCCAACACCCAAGATATTCAGAGCCGTTGAAAAAAAATATAAATCAAAGGTAAGTGCACAAATAGCACTGTCAGGAGAAAGCAGACAGTGCTTCAAAGTTACTGCTGCCACCAGCAGCGATGACTGGCCTGGTTCTGTTCCATTCTGGGCAGCCTTGTTAGCCTGGGCTCTGCTTGGCTGTGCCACAGTGAGCTCAGGGGATCCAACCCATGTGTGCTGGGCACTGCAGGATGGTGCCAGCCAGGCACTGCTATCTCTGGGACTGAGCCCAGCCTGGATGGGGGAAAGGACAGACAGTGCTTCCATCCCTTTAGGCAGTGCACTGTTATCACAGAATCAATTAGGCTGGAAAAGACCTCTGAGATTGAGTCCAACTTGTGACCGAACACCACCTTGTCAACTAAACCACAGCTGAGTGCCACATCCAGTCTTCCCTTAAACACCTCCAGGGACCGTGACTCCACCACTGCCCTGGGCAGCCCATTCCAGTGCCTGACCATCCTTTACGCGAAGAAATTCCTCCTAATGGCCAACTTAAACTTCCCCTGGTGCAAATGAAGACTCTGCCCTCTCGTCCTGTCCGTTGTTCCTGGAACAGAGGCCGACTGCCCCCGCCAGCCCGGCTGCCCTCTCCTGTCCGGGAGTTGTGGAGAGGCATAAGGTGCCCCCTGAGCCTCCTTTTCTCCAGGTTGAGCCTCCCGCAGCTGCTCCTGGTGCTCCACTCTCTTCCCCCGACAGCCGGGGTGACAGGCTGGGGCTGTGTCCCTGCACACTGACAGAGCACAGGGCGCTCTGGGAGCGGAAGCCAGAGCTNCTCACCTCGCCCTACGGCCCTGCTGCAAAGCGCGGCGGCCGCAAAGCAAAGCGCGCCCGGCGCGGGGCACGGAGCGGCCGGAGCCCCGGGGCCGGGCCGGAGCCGCCCCCAGCATCGGGACCCCCGCGCCCTCCAGCGTCCGGGGCCACCCCGCTGGCTCCCGCTGCGACCCCTGGAGCAGCACAGTCCCTGTCCCGTTTACGCACCCGTGGGAAATCCACTCTGAGCCCGTCTCGCAAGCACGGGGCATCTCCCAGCTCCAGCTCACTGCTCCCGGGGCCCAGCCGGCTCCTGCTGTCATAGAATCACTTCGTTTGCAAAACACCTCTGAGACCACCGAGTCCAACCTGTGACCCATCTCCCCGCTTGTCACCAGCTCAGAGCACTGAATGCCACGTCTAGTCCTTCCCTGGACACCTCCAAGGACGGGGACTCCACCATCTCCCTGGGCAGCCCTTCCCATGCCTTCAGCCTTTCCGTGAAGAAATTCCTCCTAATGTCCAACCTAAACAGCGTAAGGACAGTGTCCTCTCATCCTGTTGCTGGTTGCCTGGGAGCAGAGGTTGGTGCTCAGTCCCTACCCTGCTGCCCTGAGGATCCCACTCAAAACGTTCTGTCTCCCTTTTAACCCCACACATTTTATCAGTTTTGATGCATTACAAACAGGAATTAATGCAGCATACAGATGAACACCCAAAACGCAGGGATCCCTCCTGGCTGGGGTGCACACAGGGCCCCGGTGGGTGTGAGGAACATGTGACTGTCGAGACCTGTGCCTTCACCAAACCCTCACACGGCAGTGATGGCTGACAGGGAGCAGCATTGAAAGCAGCAGCCACAGCTCCATCCAGGCCTTTTGTCTGCCTTCCCCACAGCACTGATTCCACAAGTCAGCCTCGTTCAGAGTTTGACTCATGCGAGAATAACTCCTGGGAGGGAGCAGGGCTCGCAAGGCTGCTCTGGCAGGCTCCCCTCAGCACCCGGGCACTCTGCAGCCCTCATCTCCAGCAGGGCCTTCAATGGAGCAGCGATAAAAGTTAATGTGCAGCACCACACCACTGGTAGTGCAACGGTGAAGAGATTGCAGGGTGACAGCGACGCTGACACTGAACCTGTGCCAAGCACAAAGGCCAACAGAAGAAGCACCGTGGCCAAGGCAACAGGTTGCTAGTGAGCAGGACTCTGCTTCCCAGCATCCAGGATTCCCTGCTCAAGACCGGGCTCTTTGCACTCTGCAAACCTATGCATCACTGAAACCCAATACTTTGGAAATAAAGTAGCTGCTTGGTCCAGAACCAGGAGCTTGGGAGGTGCAAGCACTGTCCAACACCCTTGTACTTCCAAAGGATCACATTAAACACTGGTTCAGGCACTGGAAGAAATTCTCCAGCTCCATTCCACCAGCACCCATATCCCCAAAGCCACCTTCTCCCCTGGAAAGTTCCAGCCCAGGCTGCACAAGGCTGGGCATTACAGCACTCCTGCACTTCCAGGGAGCTTCCTGCGCTCAGAGCAGCAGTGCTGAGAGGTCAGAATGCCCAGCCTGTGCCTGCTGCTGAGTGGCAGCTCAGACTGGCAGCAGTGGCTGCTGTTCAACAGAGTGCACCAAAGCCTGGAAGAGTCCCTGCATAGAAATGCTGTAACTCAGGACCCCATGTTTGGGGCACGCTGAGGGACTGAAAAGACTCAGGGTTCAAACAAGGGACAGGAGGGTTCCCAACAAAGCAGCCACTCCAGTGACCTGACAGCGCTGCCACAGTGTGCTGGCCCATGACCTGTCCTGCACATGCTGTTCCCAACAGAGCAGCACTGACCAGGCTGCCAGTCAAGCACAGACACAGCTCCTAACGAGTGCCTTCAGAAGGGTCCGGGGACTCCCTTGGGGACAATTCCACAGCAGCCTTTGGGACACTTTCTCTGGCTTCAGACCCAGGTAGTTGGCTTATGGGTAAGGCCTAAGAGGGATGCAGCATCCATGCTTTAACTTCCCAATTTTAACTTCCAATAAAATGCAGCTATATATATACCCACTCTGGGTAGGAAATCTAGGCTTGGAGATCCCTCCTGCACACAGCAAATGCCTGGCTGGGGTCTGTTCAGGTAGATCTCCACCGCTCCCAGAACAGAAACATGACAAATAATACTGAGAAGTTTGACTAATCTTATTAGAACAACTTGCAATAAAAATTCCCTTTTATCAACTCTTAAATAGCTTTCATCAAAAATCACCTTGCACTATGACAGTGCATCAGTAGGAAGGCATAAGCAACTTTTGATCTCCACTTTAATTCCAGTTCTGACAGACCTGCATCACATGTAAGAATTTACCTTTGAAACATTCACTACTCAAGTTTCTTGGTCAAACTTAAAACTGGAGAGACAAAACAGCAGCTTAAGCTTTGATCTCTTGGAACTAGGTTCAGAAAAGATCACTGCAGTGAAACCTGAATGTCTTAATGAGGAGCACTAAACAGGATACACAAGATTGAATGTCAACTCATCCTTGATGTAAATACTAGTGCTGAGGTTTAAAACTTATGCACATTCACTGCTTCCTGTTCGAGCACTGCTGTCTGATGCACCAAGTTACAGCCTGGCTCGGGTGAGTTCCCTTAGAGACTGGTTTCATGTTCCTGGTGTTCCCAGAGGAGCTGACAAACTTCACCCCCCCAGACCCCGCAGAGCAGCAGGGATAAGCCAGTTCTGTCTGTTCAGGTGATGCCACAGCGCCAGTGTGGGCATTGAGCAACCTGCTCGTGTGCCAGGAGGTACACATGCCCCTCTGCCTTTACTGGCATTTCACACTGCACGACTAAGCTCAGCACCAAGGAGGGAAGGAGGAGAGAATCAGAACTTAGCTGTCTTCCTAGATGTACAGAAATTTGAGAAGAGGCCTGGCAGTGCATAACCCACAGCCCTGTCCTCTATGGAAATTAAATAGTCTCCAGTCCTGGGGGACCATTAACTCCCCCAGCAATGCTTGTCACCTTCTGTGACAGCAAACTAGCAGCCCACACTGAGCTATGCAGACACTGGGACTGCCCTACCTTAATGTTGCCCATTTAATTAGAGACCAGACTCATGTTGGCAGATGGATCTGAGCACTTACCTCACTGTTTTGAGTGAAAATCACAAATGCTTTTCCAATGGTGCTTTTTGCATTCACCAGCCAGACCCTGGCAGAGCAGAAGTGAAGCTCAGGGCTGAGGCCCAGCTCAGGACTTCAACTGTGGGGCCGTTGTTCCTCTTGCTTCTCCAGGGGACAGAAGGTTGGTACTTAATGCACAGATCTGCACCAAAGGGCCCACAATTAATTAATTCTGCAAGACAAATTGAAGTGGACAGAATTTCTAAATATTTCCTCCTCTCCTAAACTGGCCTATCTGCAAAGAGTTTAACTTTTGCCTGTTTAAAGACAGATTATATCAAACCCTGGTGTCATTCTGCACCCCACTTCATCCTCTCTCCATGTGGGAGACCAGGAGAGAAGGGAAAGAAACTCATTTTACCATGAGCTCTTCTGGAGAGACCCGAATTCACCATTCCCAACTTCAGCCCTCACAGAACTTTATCCGACAGCCTGAACTCTAATCGCCTTTCACAGCAAACAGCAATCATACTTAGCACTGCTCCCCTCCCTTTTAAATCTGCTCTGATGGGAAACACACTGACAACTTTTCACTGCAGAAATTAAAGTGGATTTTTCTTGAACAAGGCCACCCGCCTGCACAGCCTTAATCCTTCCAACTCACATATGTCCCTGTAACTTGCACTGCTCTGAATCCAATTATGCCTCCTCAATCAATTAAAAAATTGAGGCTGTTGTGCAGGTTGCACAGAGCAAGAGTATCAACAGAAGAGGCACAACCAAGCCCTGATGCACCATGGCTCTGCAGGCTTCCCTCTGCAGGTGTGTGTGAAGCGGGTTAGGAGAAAAGTGTCACAGAGGGACTTCCACAGAGTCCAATGACTAGTTCACTCCAAACGATCCCAATCTGGGCTCAAACAACAAGAAAATCCATGCAGGAGACAAGAACTGACACACAGCTATTTGTAAATGTCTGGCAGTCATTAGTTATCCATTAACAGCTTTTAAAGTTCTCTTGCTCTGGCAGCATGCACAGCTAGGAACGCACTCATGGAGCAGCAGGTCTCCCTTGCACCAGGCTGGAGCAGCAGAACAACCTTGAGCTGAGCAGTCAGAGTGTCCACAAATCCAAACTGCACACACAGATTAAGCACCCGACTATCCAACGATTGACACACTGAGCTGTGAGCAAAACAAGCTGACAACATGTGCTGGGACACCAGCTACACTCCCACACCAGGACCTGTGGGGCTCCCAGCACACCATGCTTTGCCACATCCCATTGGATTCTACATATAGACAACCCACACTTCACAGAAACCAAGTTCTTCCAATTATCACCTTTGCTGCCCAGTTGTCCTTTCCAGGCTAGCACAGTGCACAGCAGTTACACTCCAGCATTTCCAGGGCCACACTACAGATCCCAGGGCCCTCAGCTGCATCCCAAACTTACACTGTCACAACAGAAGTGGGACAGAAGTAGCAAGCTAGATGCAAAATTAGCATGTGGCAGTTTGGCATTTGCACCTTAAAGATGAGTTTTTAGGTTTTCCACACCTGCCAACAACAGACAAATTCTGCAGATAACCCTCCTCCCAATATCTGGGTACAGACACACATCAATACCTTATCTGAAAACCAAACAGACTGAATTTGATCAATGGTCACACTTTTCTCCACCCCTTCAAGAACATGTAGTTTCATAGCACCAAATGCCTGTTGGAACAGCAACTACCAGCAAAGTAATTTGGACCCTCTGGAGTCAAGTCTGCCAACTTACACTACTTGGCAATCTGGCTTGTTATCATCCCACATGATTGGAATTTATTTTAGGATTCAATGCCACATGCTGTGGGGGTTTTTTTTCCTCCCTTTTCTTCTTTTCCTCCCCCAAGTGACAAGCTACAGCCTAGGATTCAGAGGTCCTAATTCCATTCCTGTCTCAAAGACATTTCCTGCATACCCTGGGATCAAAGTCTTTGCAGAGTAAGCAATATTAGTCCTACCAACAGCATCCTGCAAACAATCCTTTTTGAGCCTCTCAATCAAGACTGGAGTGGAAATTAAGACCTACATTTACTCATTGCTCACAACCAACCGTAACATCCCCACCCTCCTGCAAGGCACACCAACGCTGAACTGCACCTGCGGTTAAATTCCGAAGGATTCAGCCTCAGTCAACTCCGGCACAGGGCGGGCGGCTCGAGGCTGGGCTGCCACACCAGGTACCTTCAGTCAGGACCTGTTCTCCCAGGCTAAAAAAAGAGACTTTTTCAGAGCCAGCTCTGGCCGAGAGGTGCCAGCTCGCTGCGCTGCGAAACGTCAGCCTTCAGCTCCGTGCCTCGCCCAAACAATTCCCTTTTCTTCTCCAGGGGAGGAAGAATCCGAACGCCTCTCCAAAGAAAGGGCCTGTCTACCCCGGCGGGGAACGCATTTAGCGAAGCGCCGCTTCCTTCCCTGCGGCACCCAGGGACTCCTCGAGTGCCTGAAGCACCGGGCCGGGCACCGGCCTGACCCCGCGCGGCCCCCAGGGACGGGCACAGCGGGGCCGCCATCGGGGCAGCGCCCACCCCGCCCGTGCCCGGCTCCCCGCGGCGCAGGCGGCATGCGGAGGAGTAGGAGGATGGAGCGGCGCCCACAGCCCAGCCCGGCCCGGGGCGGCCCCGCCGCTCCCACGGAGGCCCGGGACGCGCGTGGGAAGCGGAAGGGGCGGCGGACCCGGCAAGCGGCGGAGCAGCGGCAGCAGCGGGGGAGGGAGGGGGCGGCACCCCCGCCCGCAGCCATGCAGGGCCCGGCTCGGCGCCCCGCTCGCGCGGTCACTCACATTGCCTGAGGAGCTCCAGACACAAAGCCATGGGAGACACAAAGAGGGGCGGAGGGGACCGGAGAGACGGGTGCGCGCGGAGCGAGGGCGCTCGG
>VZTJ01001353.1:264579-334254 GCA_013397795.1 Orthonyx spaldingii
CGCCCCGGCACCGCCCCGAGCCCCGAGCCCCGCCCCGCCGCGCTCCCACGGCCGCGTGGGTCCCCCCGCTCCGCCGGACGCGGGGTGGCCGCGCTCGGCTCGGCCGGGACTCCCGGGACCTCTGGCACTGCCGAGAGCGGACACGGGCGGCGGCCGCCGCTGCCGCGGGCGGAGCCGAGCGCGGCTGAACAAAGCGGGCGCCGCTCCCATCCCACGCGGGAGCTTTGTCTCCTTGTCGCGGCAGCCGCGGTGACATCTTCCCCAGCGCGGCCGTGATCCCACCCACGCGCAAACGTGGGTTTGGCTGAAAGAGCCCTCCCGTATCCCCCCGTTCCAGCCGCTCCAGCCCCCGGAGCGGGCGCGGTGGGACTCCCGTGGGTGGCGGGTGCAGGGACGCAGGGCTGCCGCCACGCACCTCCTGCAGTATGGCTGAGAGGAACCCTCCGGTGAGAGGGAAATACATGGAAAAGAAACAAGTGGGACCAGGAGGTTTCCCTTGTGGGTGTTTTCCGCTGGTCCCAGATTTGCTGGTGGAGTTCTGCCCCGCTGGGCACGGGGAGAGGGAGCGGAGCCTCAGCGGGTGCGGGTGCTGTGTCTCCCAAGGCTGTTTTGTGCCTCCCCTGGGGCTGCCAGAAGAGGGCTGATGGAGGATGGAGGTGCGGAGGGGTGCAGGGCTGAAACAGCGTGCGGGCTGCGGGAAGAACCTGCTGGGCAGAGTCACCCGGGGCTGCACCCTGGGGCACAGCCCAGGTGCTGGAGGAGTATCTAGCTCTGTCCCTGGATCCTGCGCCGACACACGGAGCTGAGCACAAGGCTGCCCTGGACGGGGGCTGGGGACAGCTCTGCGAGGCCGGAGCCACTGTCTCTGTGTGGCACCTGACCGAGACGGGCAGTGGAAGCCCACCAGCCCAGCGTGGTGTGGGCACTGGCGGTGCTCGTGGCTGTGCGAGGGCAGCGGTGCTGCCGCGTGGCTCCTGCCAGCAGCACGTGTGCTGCCTCGACCCCTCGCTGCTACCATCACTCCTTGATGCTGTGATTTATTGATGGCTCGCTGGGCTCCCAGCACTCAGGAAAGGGCTGGTCTGCAGCAAGGAGCGATCAAAGTGCCGTGGGAAACAGCGCACTGAGCTCAAGTGCTGCTGGCTCTGCAGGCAGGGCTGAGCCGCCGCCGCCGCCCTTGGCATTCAGCGACCGAATCGCTGCGGATTTGCTGCTTCTGCTCTTGGAAGCAGCAGCACAATGAGGCTGAAGAAGGATCTGGTCACAGAGTCAGCCCCGAGCCTTGGCACCCTCAGCCTAGGGCCTCCCCACTCTGCTGCCTACCAAGTAAAAAAGGAAACTTGTTTTCAGTTCAGGGTCTCCCAGGTGGCTCTGAACTGCCAATCTCTTCGTGAACCCTCAGAAATACCCAGGTCATGGCTCAGTAAATAGAAAAGATAATGGGAGAGTGTGAAGGAGAAGAAAAGCAACCCAAACCGAGACATACACAAAGAAACCCTCATTTGCCTGCACTGTCTGATACCCTGAAAATGCTCCAGGCTCCAGATCCTCACTCAACCCCACCCAGCCCTGCTCTCCTGGCACACGTCTGTGTCTGTCTCAGCTAAGGCTGTCACTGGTCGCTGCTGGGCTGTCCCAGCGATGGGAGGAGCCCTGTGGTCACGAGGAGCCACAGAGGGGCTGAGCATCACCGACAGCGGGGACACAAAGGGGCACTTGCGACTCTCTGGTGTCAGGGCAGCTCTGTGCTCACCTGGGTCACAAGGATGGCCAGCATGTGGGGATGGCACCAGGCCCCTTGGCCTGAGGAGAGACCTCAGGTGTCTCTGTACCTGGCGTATTGCCCTCCAGCCAGCTCTTCTCACGGGCAGAGCACAGCACTGTGCACGGACTCCAGGTGCTGCCCTCCCACAGGCTCTGAGTGAGCTGAGGCACCCTTTGGTGCTTTGGCTTCTCCTCTCCCATGAGGACAGCATCAACTCCCTTTCCTGCTATCAAAGCTGATAAAAGAAGCAACAAGAGGGATTTGTCTTTCTGACCGTATCAGCTGGCAGCTGACCCCTGTGTTTCTACTCCGTTGTGGATAGTCCCTGCTGGGAGAAGGCAGGCTTGGCCAGTACCTTGGAGCTGTGCTCACCTCCCCTGTGTCTGTTTGTGCCAGCACAGCATCACACAGAGTGGCTGCAGCTCCCCCGTTCCTGGGGACCTGGGCGAGTAGCATTTCTGTGGGCTTCAACCCATTGCAGCTGGTTTTGGGTGCAAGATACGTGCCTGCAGCAGGCAGTGAGCTCACAACCTGGCTGTTGCCTGTGGGACCGCTGAAATTTGGCAGCAAAGAGCACCAGGCACATAAAGACAGAGATGGTTTGGGTTTGGGGGTGGAGCCGAGAGAGGGGCTGTGGCCATGGCACAGCTTCCTGGGGAAAAGGGAGCGCTGGCTGGGCACAGGGTGGTGGTGGAGTTTCCATAACAGCAAGGGAAAGATCAGAGGGAAAAATGAACAGGCAAATATGGACAGAAACAGCTGTCATGAATTTCTTTTTGTCCCACAGACACATGAAGACATCACAGAACGTGTGTATGTGCCCCTTTTTCCTCTGCAAACACTGATGGAGCATGCAACAGAAATCGTTCTCTGGCACACACACACACACACACACACTCTCGCTCTAATCCCTTTCCTGCTTGTATGTCAGAGAAAGCTATTTCTGGAACGTGAAATCTAGGTCAAAAAGAAGGAGAAAATCTGAAGGGAATGATAACAGTCCCTCCCAAAGGCCGTGTGGGGTCAGTTCAGGCCGATGGGATTAGTGAGGGGCCGCAGTGGTGCTTCCCCCCTGGCTGAGAGATGGCTCCTGGCCTGGTGTGAGCTCCCTGTGCCTTCCCATCGCTGCTGCTTCCCCACACAGGAGAGAAGGCCATGACAGCTGAGAGGAGTGCAACAGAAATCGCCTGCCTACACAGAGACCAGGATCACAGCACACAGAGGAGGAGAAGGAGGAGGAAGATACACAACATTCCCAGAAGCTGTGGAAACTTGTCCCACAGTGAGCCAGCCCTTGGGGATTGGGCCAGCACAATGAGGGGTGCAGACACTTTGTGCTTCCTCCTAAGCACAGCCCTGCTGCCCCTGCAAGAGCATCAGTGCCAGGGGACTGGGCTGGCACCTGCTTTCTCCTGGGGCATGGCAGGGTCCTCAGCACAGCCATGAGTCCAGAAGCCAGCTCTCTAATTTAGTCATAAACAGAGAAACAAAAGCAATACAAAGAAGACAGGAAGCAGGTGGGAGGCAGAGGGCAGCTGTTCTGTCCCAACCTTTGGGAGTATCTCTCCCAGGTAGTGCTCTCCTGCCCCGCCTGGGCTTGGCAAAGTTCTGCTATATGGATGGGAACAAGTTGCATGAAGCCCTGGCCTCCCTGCAAGAGATCTCGACATAGGATAAGGAGTTGGAGATCTGAGCTTTTTGGGAACAGGCTGCTGAATCCCAGAGTAGAATGCTCTGAACAAGAGTGGTGTTACCAGATGGCACAAGGAGGACTGGGACGGGCTCAAGTAGAACTGGCTTGGTGTGAGCTTTCCCTGCTGTATTTGCTTGCTCACCTCTGCTTTCCCTGGACGTCAAATATTCCGCTCTGCATTGCAAGCAGTCTATTAAACAAGCAATTCCCAGAGCTGCCTCTAATAAGCAGGAGCCGGGTTTGGGGAGCCCTTTGTGGTGCTCAGGAGCCGGCGTGGCTGTCACCACACGCCTGGCAATTAGAGGAATAGGTTGCACTGGGGCTTTTGAGTCTCCGACTGCACAAGGCACAAAGCTTTGTTTAAGGCTGATCAAGGGCAGCTCATCATCTGTCTCGCTGACTGTCAAATGGGAGCTAATTGCCTTGTAATGTGCCGGTGACACAGGCATTAGTGGGAGGAACTGGTGTGGCAGAGGTGTGACAGCTGTCAGGGCTCTCCCCCATACTGCCCACACACCCAGTATGGAGCCGCTGCCCCTCCTCCTGCCCTCTGACAGTGCCTGGATCCCTCTATTAGCATCCAACCCCCACACGGCCCTCAAGGAACAAGAAGCCTGTGTTGGCCCCAGTACTGCTGCTGCTGGTGCCTCTTTAGGATGTGTCCCTGCAGAGACAAAAGTGAGACATTCCTCTGGGCTGGTGCATGGATGCTGGGTGAAGAAAGGCGTCCCTGGGATGTGTTTGGGTGAGGGCTCTTAGTTGTGTCATCAGAGAGCCCTGCGTGGAGCAGAGGCTGTGAGTGACCATTACAGCTGCAGGTGACAGTGCACCCACTTCTCCTTGTTGGTCCAGGCTGATGCCACCAAACTGCCACCTGCTGCTCCGGAGGCCACCACCAACCACTTTAGAGCCTCAGGAATGCACAGAAAAGGCCCCAGGGGTGCTCGCTGACAGCAGCTGAACATGAGCCAGGCTTGCACAGGTGGGCAAGAGGCCAAGGGCACCTGGCCTGCCCCAGCCATGGTGTGGCAGCAGGACCAGGGCAGTGACTGTTCTCTGTGCTGGGCACAGCTGAGGCACTTCAAGTGTTGTGTCCAGTTCTGGGCTCCTTGTGACAAGAAGGACACTGAGGGGCTGGAGCGTCTCCAGGGAAGAGAACGGAGCTGGGGAAGAAGCACCAGGAGTGGCTGAGGGAGCTGGGAAAGGGGCTCAGCCTGGAGGAAAGCAGGCTCGGGGGGACCGTCTCACTCCCCACAACTCCCTGACAGGAGGGTGCAGCCAGGTGGGGATCGGGCTCTTCTCCCAGGCAAGAAGGGGCAGGATGAGAGAAAATGGCCTCAAGTTGCACCAGGGGAAGTTTAGATTGGATATAATGGGAAACTTCTTCATGGAAAGGGTGGTCAGGCACTGGCACAGGCTGCCCAGTGCAGTGGTGGAGTCCCCATCCCTGGAAAGTGTTCAAAAAGCATTTGGATGTGGCACTTGGGGACATAGTTTAGTGGTGGGCTTGGCAGTGCTGGGTTAATAGTTGGACTCAATGATCCTAGAGGGCTTTTCCAACCAAAATAATTCCAGGATTTCCAGGGGAACTGAGTCCAGATGGCTGATTAGAGGTGTGAGTGCTGTCCAGATGTGTCTCCTGCCTTCCACATCCTGCGCACGCACAACCATAGATGCTCCTCTCAGCTCCCTAACCCTCCACCAAAACCTTTTTCCTCCCCAAGCCCCAGTAGCCTAAGTGAAGGGCTGGGGGATGCTCTGGCATCCAGTAGATGTGTGCTGGGTCAGAGGGAGGTGGCACCCAGGCATTTTGGAAGCCCCCTGTGTGCTGTGCCTGCTGCTGCTGCCTGGTGTCAGCCTGGAACTATGGCAGCACCGAGCTCAGCAGTGCTGAGCTAGCAAGGAGAGGACTGTGGGAGAGGGGCAGCCTAGTGGGAAGAGTGTGGGACAGAAGAAGAGCAGAGAGGGTGGCAGGAAGGAGGGACAGGGCAGTGCAAACAGCCCATCCCTTCCAGGGAATCTCTTCCAGTTCCTGTCTCATTCTGTGGACTTTGACTGGGATGCCCCTGCAGCTCAGACCATGGAAGGGAGACGTTAGGTCATGCCTGTATCTCTGGGGGGAAGGCCTGGAGCCAGGCAGGAAGGCTGCCAGTGCCCCCTCCCCACTCCCCACTCTGCCCAGAGCTAGGATGTGCCTGTCTCCCACTGACAGTCCACCCCAGTGCTCTGGCAGCTTTGCCCACAGCAGATGAGCTGAGGCTGCTCTGAACCCCCCTTGGTGCCAGAGCTGGTGCCAAGAGCCACTGTCTCACTGGGCCTGACCCCAGCGTCCCCATGGGGACGGGATATGCTGCCTCCAGACAGCCCTGGGCAGGTACTGGATCCCTCCTGCCTGTTCTGGCATTGTCTTGCACGATGTACAGGCACCACCGTGTTTGGGAACACTGAAGTATCACCTTTTCTAACCAGTTCCTAAAATTATCCTCAGGATGGCACCTCTCAGCTCCTCATACCTTCTGTTACACCTGAGCCTCACCCGGAGCTCTGGGGATGGCCAGAGTTGGGAATGGCACAGGCTGCCTTGGAGAAAAACATGCAAAGGGATGCAGATCAAGTGACTTGGAGTATCATGAAAATGCTGTCATGGCTCATCACGGGGATGC
This sequence comes from Orthonyx spaldingii, assembly GCA_013397795.1. Classification (NCBI taxonomy): domain Eukaryota; kingdom Metazoa; phylum Chordata; class Aves; order Passeriformes; family Orthonychidae; genus Orthonyx; species Orthonyx spaldingii. Next base: position 270,701 of record VZTJ01001353.1, read on the forward strand.
TGGGCTCGGGGGCTTGAGAAGGCTCGTTAGTGCCTTGAAACTCAGTGCAAGACCTGTTTGTACCCCACAGCTAGGGATGTTAAGGCCTCTCTGTGTGTCATCACAGAGTCATAGAACGGTTTGGGTTGAAAGGACCGTAAAACTCATCCAGTCCCACCTCTGCCATGGGCAGGGACACCTTTCACTGTCCCAAGTTGCTCCAAGCTCTGTCCAACCTGGCCTTGCCACTTCCAGGGATCGGGCAGCCACAGCTTCTCTGGGAAGCCTATGCAAGCACCTCACTAACCTCTGAGATTTTTCTGGAGCCTTCTCCTTTCCAGGTTGAACATTCCCAACTCTCTCAGCCTGTCTCCAGAGCAGAGGGGCTCCAGCCCTTGGAGTATCTCCGTGGCATCCTCTGGACTTGCTCCGGCAGCTCCACGTCTTTCTTGTGTTGAGAGCCGCAGAGCTGGAGGCAGCTCTGCAGGAGGGGTCTCATGAGAGCAGAGTAGAGTAGGGGGAATTTACTGCCTTGACCTGCTGGTCACACCTCCTTTGATGCAGCACCCAGAGCCCGTCTGCCATTCCAGCACTCACATCCGGCTGCTGCCCATCCTCTCGGGCACAGAGCAAGCCGCCACAAGCCCCCAAAAGTCATGGACAACCACGGTTGGGGATGCAGGTACCCGAGCCCAGCGCCTCGCATGCTCGACAGCCCCCAGGCAGTGGCAGCAATGTGCCCCGCCCCCGTCCCCTGCACGCCGCTGCACTCACTGCTGTTGGTGGGTAGGGTCCTGCTGCCGCTGAGGCTGCCCGTGGGCGGCGGAGAGATGGAGCGGACGGAGCCCGTGTCGTCTTCCTGGGAGCAGCCTGCCTGGATGGCGCGGAGGTAGCTGTGGCTCCGGGATCGGAAGTAGCTGGGCAGAGGCAGGTCCAGCACCTCCGCAGCCGCCGACTCGGCCTCGCTGTAGGTGGAGTCGCAGACGGGTTCGTACTGCTCGCCCAGCTCCGGCTCGGGTGCCTGCGCGGGGACAGGGGCAGCCCCAGTCAGCCGTGCCTGCAGCCGCCCTTCCCTTGCCTTCCCTCCTGCTCCTCGCCCTCCGGCCACTGCTGCGTGGTCCTGCTCCTGGCAGGGGGCCGGGAGGTGCAGTGGTCAGTGGTCAGAGGTCCGTGGCCAGTGGTCAGTGCTGCTGAGGCACAGGGTGCTCGGGGCTCTCTGCTGAAAGAGGGAAGAGGGGCCCCTCCTTGCAGGCGAGAGGATCCCTGCTGGTGGAGCAGGGGACACTTACCAGCTCAGTGCCTGTGAAACACCCCCAGTCCTGCTGGTGACAGCACATGGGGCCAAAATCCCAGTCCAGCCTCTGCCAGGGGCCCTGTCCCAGCACAGCTGGGACACCCCAGCCTCCAGTGTGAGACTCCACCAGGGCAGGCTTGCTTCTCAGGGGGGAACATGGGGAGACAGCAGAGGAGAGGTGTGGGCTGGGGGACAGCCCCCATGCTTGCCTAGGGTGGGTGTTGGAATTCATCCCAGCCCCATCTCTGGTGCAGGCCAGGAGAGGGCTTGGCTGTGACCAGGCGTTAGCAGGGCAGCGGCAGCTCTCCCACTGCCCCCACCTCCCTCCCCTCTGCCCACAGCCGTGCCTTTGCTCTCCCCTGACAGCTGCTAGGCAAGCTTGGTCTTGGGAGAGGCTCAGCCAGGTCAAACCAGACCCAGCCCAGAGCAGACTGTTCTGAAACATAGGTGAGAGATGCTGAGACTGGCCCTGTTGCCCACATCCATCTCTCCTGGCCCTTTCTTTCTTCTGGCACTCAAGGACATTGTTTCTGCCCAGCACTGGCATCTCAGCTCCACGGAGTTTGGCTCAAGAAGTTCATCTGCTTTCCCTCTAAAGCTGACAGTCCCTAAGGATTTGCTGGGCCCAGGACTCAAGCTCTCCAGCTGCCCTGCAGTGCCTGGGTCAGCAGTGCTGTCTCCTTCTCCTCCTCTTTTCCTCTTCCTCCTGCTGCTGGCCTGGGCATGGGCTGACCCCAGAGTCTGCCTCACACCCTGCCATGGGTGTCCAGGCTGGCCCCAGAAAGCACTGTGAAGAAGGATGAGAGAAACACCAGTGGGACAATACCTGCTCTCCATGGGTAAATATCTGAGGGATAAGTGAGGGGGGTCCAAAGATCTGGAAGAAAGAGTTGGAGAAGGTTAAAGGCCAAGAAGAGGGGAGCCCCTCACACAGACAGTCACTGCACAGGGACCGAGGACAAGGGGAACAGGGTCCCGTCCCCTGGGGCCACTGCTGCTGACACTTCAGTACAAACTGCAGAGCTCGTAAGATGCCAAGTGAGGCCACACAGGCCCCTCAGACAGCGGCACGGACACGGCAAAGCTCCACAGGACACTTCAACCACGGGAGAAGCTGCTGAGCATTCAGCCTGCTGTGTGCACCATATATCCATGTACACCCACAGGAGACACTGGGAATACACCGTGCTGGGACACCCCTCGGCACACAAGGGCAGCTGGACAAGGCGGCCATGGCTCCCACTGAGCACCTCTGGGTAGCCCCCAGTGTTGGCCCGCACCTCACAGCCCACAGAGCCAGGGGCATGGGCAGTCTGAGTGCTCCATATGGGGGGAACTGTCCTTCAGCCTGCAGGGCTGGGCTGACACCTCGCTGCTGTCTCCCTGCGCCAGAAGAAGCCACACAGAAGCTGTTCTGCCTCGCCAGCAGAGCAAAGCCACGACATACATTCGGCATTAGGACAGACCCCCGACAGACAGGGTGCTGCCCTGGGAGCACAGCCACCTCGTCCTCCTCCTCTCCACCCTCGGGGCTCTGCCTGGTACCACCTGCCCAGGATGACTCCTCTTGGGAAGAATCCAGGTTCAAAGTGTACCTGAGGGAAGAGGCTTGGCTCTGGGGTTGGGCCTGGCCCTCTTGCACAGGGCACAGCTCACAGCGGGGCTCGGCAGTGTTGGCATCACCAGCTCTGTCCCCCTTGGTGTGACAGGGGGTGCTGACACAGACACCTGGTGATCCCCCAACTGCCAGAGGGCTGCAAGGTGGAGCCAGGTGGGGACAAAACCAAGCAGAGAGGAGTTGTCTGTCAGAGTTGGGGATATTTCCATGTGGGAAGACACTGGGCTCTGGCTGGACACACAAGGAAGTGAGGGCAGGGCAGGAACTGCCTCTGGCACTGGGATGGATGAGACCAGCATGCACTGGTGGCTGAACCAGCTCCAACCTGGATCAAAGATGTGCAGTTTGTGGGAGACCCCTCAATCCCAACTAGCTGCAGCTGAACTCTCTGGTTTTCAGGGGACAGTGGCAGAGTGCACAAGATGGCAGCAACCCCACATGTGAGTGGGTGCTGCGGCAGTCAGTGTGCCTCCAGCATTCCAGTGCCACCAGTTTGGCTCTGGGCTGGCTGGCTGAGCATCTCCTGGCACATCATGGGCTGCTCAGAGCCTTCAGCTCCACGACCCTCCTGATGTCTCCATGGGGCTGCCGCACTCAGCTCCTGGAGCAGCTCTAGACATGGAGAGAGCAGAGACCCATTGTCTCCTGCAGAGACCTGGCTTCAGCACAGACTAACACGCAAAGGACAAGGACACCATGGTCCTGACCCTGCTGGGCACTGACACCCAGCACATTGCTGCTGCACAAGGGACAGGACTGACCACAGGAGACAGGAATGCCCAGCAATGCCCCTGCTTGCCCCCAGCTCCCCTCCAAGGGCTCTGACTGCTCTGGGACAGCAGGAGACTCTGGTCAGGGGGCTGGAGGCCCTGGGCTGGGCCAGGGGAGGGCTCAGAGCCCCCACACCTGGATGGGAACATGGGCAGGACATGTCCTTTTCCCCCCCTCACCCTGGGGCTCCTGATGCCCACCCCATTGCTATGGTCCCGCTGCACACACAGAGCAGCTGTGTGGGCACATGTCCCCATGCAGACACACAGGACCAGATGGGACAGAGGCCCAGGGTGACTGGGCTCACTGGGCAAAGCTGTGGAGCCATCGCTGCCCTGCAGTGAAAGGGCTGAGATGAACACATGGGAAGTCTGCAAAGGCTTGTCCCAGCACTGGTTATCTCCTGGCCTGTGAGGCAGCTCCAGAGCAATCCCAGCCCCAAGAAGCTCCAGAGTAATCCCATGACCAGTGTGGGAGATAAACCCAGTTTGCATTGATTGCATACCGAATGTGGTGGTCAGGGCATGAGCCCACCCTGTGGCAGGGGGTTTGCCACTCTCTGCCAGCACCTCACAGGCATCCTTGGCTTTTATGGGGCCCAGGAATATCCAAGAGAGACATCCCCAGCTGGCTGGCAGGATAGCCTCCCAAACTACGGGCATCTTGTTCCTGGGTCCAATCTGCTACATGAGGCGTGAGGTCCTGAGCTGAGCAGGGTGACTCTCCCTGGTGACCCTGCAGGGTTCCAGGCTGGACACCACCAGGAGAAGTTGACCCTGACTCTGACCCACCCTGTGGGCTTAAGGGGCTTGCAGCAAGGTTGAACAGCCTTGCAGATGATTCTGGGGGGTGACACAGTGAGACTGCACCCAGAGCAGCCCTGAGCTCCCCTCAGCGCTGTGGGGCACCCTTGGGGCTACCATACCTGTGGCAGAGGGATTTCAGCTGCACCAGGAGTGTGAGAGGAGGCAAAGCTGCAGAAAGGAGGTCTAATAGGAATCCTGATTAAGGAGCTGGCCATGACACTTTGGTAAAGCTGCCAGGGAACAGCCTGTGCAGTTCCTGGAGCACAGCCAGTGCCTTGTTTTGAAGAGGGAAGAAGATGCTCCCTCTCCCCTGAGCCCTGAGCTCCTTCCCTTGATGGCCATGCCAGCACAGTGGGTCAGCACTTCAGCACCTCACCTGGTTGATGCAGCTGGACTCGTTGACACTGTCAGAGATCTGGTTGTATTCTTCCTCCCAGGTCGGGAACTTCGGAGGTAGGAGGATCTCGACAGAGTCCAGGCGGTCCAGGCTCCTGCCAGCAGAGAGAGGGTGTGAGGGTGTCCCCACGGCAGGGGCAGTGCTGGGGCAGTGCTGGAGCAAAGCTAGACCACCTCTTCCCACGGCCAGACCACCCCTGCCCACAGCCCCTCTGCTAGGCACAGGCACAGGCACGCATGGCAGGTCGGGGACATGCTGGGCACCACATCCACTGCTTGGCTCCCGGAGAAGGCAGTGCTCCCTCACCCTGCTGGCCCCTGGCTTGGGTGTGGCACACAGGGAAAGGTTGTGGAGAGCAGTGGAAGGAGAGGGGACAAGATTTCGAGTCCTGCTGCCCCCAGAAAGGCACTGCAGATGCCAAGTTAGTCCAGCTGAGTCACAGGGAGCATGTGGGATCTGTGCCAGCCTCCAGTCACAGCACTGCCTGGATTGCTGGAAAAGGGGGGAGAGGCAGGGTGAGAAACGACTTTTAATTTATATTTTGTGGACTTTGCAATTGGAAACAACTGCAAGATACATATATTTACATCCATATAGAGGAACCCGAAAGATTATCTGGAAGAAGTCCAATGAGACCCTAGCTGGAATGACAATGCTACATGAGCAGGGGACCAGTATTTCCAGTGCAGCTTTGCTGGGAGAAAATGCCACTACACCCTGGGGCACAGCAGCAGGCTCTGCACAGGAGGAGAGCAGGGCTATCATTGAACCTGACCCAGCCCAGACCTCAGCTGAGACCCAGGCACACGTGGCTGGGAGGGATAGGGAAAGACGGGGAGGAATGTGGGAGGAAGAGGAGAGATGGGAAGGATGGGGCTCCCCTGGGGCTCTGTTCCACCCTGTGTGAAGGAGTCTTGGTCACAGGTGGGATGCACACGGTGGGGACCATGGTCAGCCACAGTAGCCCGGGACAGCTGTGGGGCCTCTCCCTCTGGAATTGCCTGTGATCCCAACAGAGCCCCTGTGGTGTCACCTCCCCCACACCTGCCAGGGCCTGGGTACAGAGGTCTGATTGTCACCTGTCTGGGGACAGCAGAGCTGAGGGCAGGGCAGACCCTGTGCAGCATGTGGGCATCCCAAGGGGACTCGGAAGTGTCCATTCTGGGATGGGATGAGAGCCGGGAGTTGTCCTTTCTGCCAGGGGAGATGGAGGAGTCACTCAGGCCACATGGGGACCAAGGGCCGTGTGACACCCCTAGCCCCAGGCTCTCTGCTCACTGCCGGGTTTCCCTCGTGCTGAGGGTTTTGTCTGTGAGCTCACACCATGAGCCAGCCATGTCCTCGGGTGGGCAGTGTCCCTGTGCCACCCCATCGGCCTTCACCCCGCCTGCCCACGGGAAAACCGAGTCACAGAGCAGACAATAGCCCGTGAAGGGGCAGAGACCCTCACTCGTGGTTTGCTCTGTGGCTTACTCTGTGCCTTGCCCTGGCTCTGGCTGTTCCTGCAGCCCCCGTCCCAGCCCCAACCCGGGGTCCCTCGGCTGCCGGAGCCCGGGGCCGGGGTGGGCGGCGAGGGCCGGGCACCAGGTGGCGGCCGCGCTCCGCTCCCGGCTCCAGCCCCGGCTCCGGCTGCAGCCCCGGTTTAATTCCCGGCTCCAGCCCCGGCTCCATTCCTGGCTCCAGCCCCAGTCCCCTCTCCATTCTCGGCTCTTATCCCTGGTTTCAGCCCCGGCTCTATCCCCGGTTGCGGCTCTAGTCCCGGCTCTATCCCCAGCTCCGGTTCCGGCTCCATTCCCGCCTCCGGTTCTGGCTCTAGCCTGGTCCAGGGCAGGGTCCCGCTGCGGAGCCCCCTCCGCCCGCAGGGTCCTGCCCCCCCAGCCGCATCCCTGCGGTCCCGACCTGCCGCGCTCCCCAGACTTTTCCCAGCATTGTCCCGGCTCAGGCTGAGCCCAGCGCTCCAGGCAGGCCACATCCCCATGGACATGGTCTGGATGGACAATGCCCAGGACAAAAGGACCCCCAGCCTCTTTATGTGGATATTTTTCACCAGAGACCTCATGACCCCACTCTGCTCCCTTGAGATGGATATGAAGGCTGGGAACAGGGATGGATCCAGAGCAGGCATTTCCAGGACTCCCCACAGCTGATTTTGTCACCATCTCTGAGCAGAAAGCAGCACCTGATCCTAGTCTGAAGGCTCTGTGAGGGGTCCCCACACTGCCTGTACCCCAGTCCCCTCTGCAGGCTGAGCCTCAGCAGTTCATCCCCAGTGGCTCCTGCTTCTTCCTGCCCCTCTGTACCACTCACAGCCGCCCGAGCTGCAGCACCCGGAGCACTGACAGCCCCCAGATGTCTTGTCCCGGGATGTGGAGAGCTGCTGAGGACACTGCACAGCGTCACTGCCCAGGTCACGCAGAGCCTGTCCAGCAGGACCGGCCTCTGGCCCAGCAAAGCTTCTGCTCTGCTCCCGTGGCTTTGTCTGTCTGCCTCAAACCGCTATGAGTCTTTCTCCCTCAATACCTGGTGCCAAACCTCTCAGCTCCTCTCCCAGCCTCAGGATATCATCCAGGCCAGTGTGCCAACTTTCTGGCTGGTCACAGGATCCCTGGACACCTCTGGAGCAGAGCAGCCCCAGGCACAGTCCCAGCAGGCCGAGTGTCCTCAGCCATGCCAGGTGAGCAGCTTCCATATCCAAGTGGCATCTTGGGGTTGGGATCTCTGCATTTCCCCAGAGCAGAAGATGCTTGGAGAGGAAATCCCTACAACTCCATCGGGGGAGTGCTCTCCCCATGGCTGAGGGGACAGGGACCTGGACCAGCTCCTAATGCCAGTACTACTGAGAATCACCAGGATGGGGAACTCTCTGTGTTCTTCTGCCACATCTTCTCCTGTTCTGCTTGTCTCCTCATCTCCCTGCTAGAGCTGGGATGCAGGAGCCCTGCTGGGCTCTGATCCCACATGGGGCCTCTCTGCCCAGACCTCTCTGGGGTCTGGCTGCTGCTGGCCAGACCCCAAGGGCTGCTCCAGGGGTGGCCCTGAGGACCCATGCAGAGCTCCCAGAGGAGCTCCAGTGTTACCTTTGTGTGGTGCTCTGCTCACTCAGGGACTGTTGGGTGGCCTTGAGGTAACTCTGCCTCCGAGCTGCAGTTTTCGGGGATGGTTTGGGGCTGGTTTCTGAGTCTCCGCTATCATCATCCCCCATGGCTTTGATGTAACTCCCGCTCCGCATGCGCCGGCACGGGATCTCGCTGTCCTTGTCCCGGGACAGCGTGTTGTTCCACTCCCCCTGAGGCACCTGCAGGAGGAAGGGGAGCGTGAGCAGATGTGAGGGATGGCACATGCCCACGATCCTGGGACCAGCAGGATCATGGGGAATTGGGAAGATTACTGGGCCTTCTGCTGGAGTGTTGTGGGAATAAGCAATACAATTCCTTTACAACCCTCCCTTACCAGTTCATGCCAGGCAGCCCTTGGTTTGGTGGCCTCTGTTTTAGCACATCACAGCCATTCCCCGCCACTGGACACCTCCATTCCAGACATGCTTACACAGCCAGGACAAGCTGCACAATGCCAGGCATAATGGGGGAGAGGGGACAGTCTCACTGGGCCTATGTGGGGCATTGGCACAGGGCTGGACATGGGTGTTCATCGCACAGACCACACCACAAAACATAGAGCTGTTGTGGGGCAGGGCTTGGGGGTCAGAGCCCAGACCTTCATGGGCTCACATTCATGAGTTGAATGTGACTCTGAGTGGCTGAAATTACTTTCTGGAACCAAGTCAGGCTCTCACAAGTCCTTCTAAAGCAGCTGGGGCACACAGACCTTGTGCTGGCCTCTCTGCAGAGAGATGAGTAGCACCTTGGGCATGAAAAGCACTTCTAACCCCACCAAGATGACAACGCCACAATTAATTCAAGGCAAACACAGTCTCTTGTTCCCTCACTAGAGATGAGTGAGCTGATGGTCCCACCGGAGGCTTGAAGCACTGAGCAGCTACAGTAGCCACCACCCCACCTGCCCATCCTGTGAAGGGTTTGTAGGGGGGACCAGAGGCAGAGCCAAGGTGCCCAGGACTGACCAGGATGAGCCACATGTGGTGTGGGACAGGTCAGGAGAACGATGGAGAAGCCTGAGTTTCCAGGAGCAAGCCTTGGCTTTGTGGCTCACTTGGACTGCAGCTGGCCTCCATCCTGCCCTCGAGGACGTGGCCAAGGAGCAGCCAGGCCAGATGTGAGGATGCAGCAGTGTCTGTGCCATGCCAGCGCCAGGGCAGCCCGGGGCCACCCAGACTGCTCCAGCAGCAGCTGGGGATGCCATGGGGAGCAGGGACAGATCTTGTGCTGAGCACAGTTTGTGCTGACGAGAGCATCCACGTTGCCTCTGCTGCATGGAGCTGCTGGACCTGCCCAGGAACCCGTGGGACTGAGCAGCCACAGCCCACACAGTGCTCTGGAGATGCAGGGCTGTGCTGCACCTGCGATGAAGCAGAGCTGTGTGGTGCCTGTTCCCATCCCTGCTCCCAGCAGGGTTTCCATGGGAGCTAGAGCCAGTCTGAGGTTATGTCTGATGCTGCTGGGGTGCAGCACCTTCAGGTGAGGTTCAGCATTGCAGGCTGTGGGCTGTGTCCAGGTGCAGGCTCAATCCACACACCACAGCCGAGGGCTTTCTCCTGCCAGAAGGAGCAGGGGCCCAGCCCGTGTCTTGCCAGCCTGCTCCGTGTGTCCACTCTGTGGAACAAACCCCAGACAACCCTTGGGGCTGCTTTGGTGACAGGCCCCTGCCTGGAGTGTACCCATGACCCAGCACCCACATTCCTGGGGGATGTGGAGCAGAGCCAGGGCTGATCCATATGTGTGAGATCCAGCTAGGGACTGAAGTGGAGTGAGTCTTCCACATGAGGCACACACACTGGCCAAGCCTCCCTGGCCCCACTTGCTGCTGGTGTGGATTTTCACAGCCCTTTCCACTCTGCTCGTGCAATCTTTGTGCTTGGTTCCCAGGCTGGGTGCTCACACGACTGTTCAGCTCAGGGGCTGTAGGTGTCATCTGTCAGGTCCTTACACATGCAAGAGCCGAGAACCCCTTCCTTGCTGGCTGCGAGTGCTGCCTCTGCCCCAGCCTCTGTCTGCACTGGTGGTCTTGAGGCCAGGAGGGACCCTGCTGGCTCCAGCTGAGTCCTGCATGGGAAGGTTCCCACAGGTCACTGGGATGCCTGGCTCTGGCCTTTTCTAAAGGAGACAGGGACCCTGAGAATCAGTTTTATATCCATCACAGTGGTGTCAGGTCTGACTGGAGACTGCATTTTACTGTCTGCCTTCTGCTTGGGGTGAGCTGCAGCTCCTGCCTGTGGGGTCTGGGCCAGCATGGGGCTGGAGAGGGCAGGCAGGGCTGGTGAGGGGACAGGCAGGGCTGGTGAAAGCCAGGCAGGGCTGGCTGCAGCCCCTGGCTGAGGAGGGTAGGGCCAGCCAGCAGCCAAGCGTGCCACGCAGGACAGGGGCTACAGGACAGGGACTGCCCGGCCGTCCCCTGGGCAGGGCCAGCACTGGATAGTGTGGGGCAGTGAGGGGTGCTGGGCTCCCAGGACAATGGGGGCTTTAAGACAATGGGGGCTTTAAGACCTCAGGATCCTGCAGCTGCTCTGCTGCCACTGCTCGGGGGCATGGGCTGGGGCTGCTCACTTCTGCCACATTCTGCTCAGTTCTGCCACAAAGGCTGCTGCATTTGCCTCCTGGCCTCAGGCTCTCAGGGCACAGCAGCACAAAGACACTTCCAGTGTGTCCCTCTCTCTGCTGGTGCAACCCCAGCACTGCCTGCCCCACAGGGACCTATCCCTCTCCCAGGAACAGCCTCCCTGTGGCATCATGACAATGCCTGGTCCTGACCAAGCTGCCTTAATCCTCCTTCCCCTGCCTCTCCTGTGCTTTGTGCCTTGGTAAGGCAACAGAACACAGCGCTGCTCTCAAGGTGCTCCACATTCCAGTTCAGCAGTCAAGGGGAAGGAAGGTGCTTGGAAGGACACCCTCTGGATCCACTGCCTCATTTTGGAGCATGTCCCACCTCTGCCTGCACACAGAGTGAACTGGGACTCCCACAGCTCTCCCTCCTGTGGAACAGAGAGTGGGACAAGTGTTTCATAAGTTTCACACCTGCAAAGACAAGCAGGTGCCCTTGGGAACCTGTAAAACAGTACAGATCCTTTGGGTGCTCTTCAGGGTCCTCTGGGGTGCTTCTCTGCAGGAGGATGTGAGCAGCCTGTCGCACAGTCTGAGGCTCTACGATGAGGGTGACGAGCCCAGAGCAGCTTCTGTGATCAAGGACTGACCTGACGGTGGTCAGTGCAGCCCCTCGATGGCAACAGAGTTTCTGGCAGGTGAGACCCTGGCAGGTGAGACCCAAGTGGGCATGATGGCACCCAGGCCTGGCACAGAGCAGCTCTGGAGGCTTGTCACAGGCAGTGGGACTCTGCTGCCCTTCCTGCTGCTCTCCCAGGTGCAGTCTTGGCTCTGCCCATGGTGCTTTGGGTGGTGTGGAAGGGGTGAGAGTAAGAGGATGCCCAGGTCTGGAGACTTTATGGGGACTTGGGGATGCATCTGCCCTGAGGCTGCACAGAAGTGAGGAGTGGGCAGCAGGGATGCTCTGCCAGGCTGCAGGATGTGGGTCCTTCCTTGTGCCCAGTCATGGTCCGTGTGGTGCCATGCGGTGCAGGGATGTGGGATCCAGGCACGTGTCCATCGCTGGAGCTGGGTTCCAGTGCTGCCCCAGCACTGCAATGTCACCAAGTGCTGCACAGTCACCAACCAGCACCATCTGGCTCTGCTGCTCTCCTGCCATGAGCTGAGTGCAGAGGGAAAGGGGCCATGGGGGAGGCTCCCCTCGGGGCATCCCCCAGTCCCTGGAGCACTGACAGAGCGGGACTGGGGGAAGGGGAAGAGCTCCACTCCCGGGCTCTGGCAGGAGCTGCAGCACTCCCTCCACTCGGGGCAGGTTGGGGGAAGAGGAGCAAACAGGGTTTCCATCACGCAAGTGCCAGCTCTGCCATGCAGCCCAGCCCCACACACACGGACATGCAGCACAGGAACGCCCTGCTGAGCACTGCAGGGTGCATGGGCTATGCACGGGCTGCACTGTTGCGGGCACACTGCTGCTCCCTCGGGGGCTGTGTCTGTCGTGCCGTCCCAAGGGCTCAGCCATGGGCTCAGCCGTGTCCTTGAGAAAGCAAGCTGGAGCCAGCCTGTCCCTCTGGCAGGGCACCCTCTGGGAAGGACCTGGGCTGTATTTCTGCTCCATGGCAGCTTGGTGGGGCTGGCAAGAGGCTCTTAGCATCGTGGAGTGGCTGGCACTGAACGGGCCACCCACTCTGGATTATGAATTATTTTCAGAGCTCCTGGGGGTTAAGAGAGCTCTGGTGTGGTCTGACTGTAGGTGGGGTTAGGGAGGCTGATCTGGATAATGCACCAGGTTAATGGTGACTCTCCCCTGGGAGCCCCCACATTGCCCGTCCCTGTCCCTTCGGTGCTGTCTGCGGATCCACAGCTCCTGCTTGCTCCTGCCTGGGATATCTCCCACTCCAAGGAGCTTCTCAGCCTCTTTCCTTGTCCACTCATCTGCCTCTGGGGCTCATGGGGACAGTGGGACAAGGGATGGGGAGCATAGCCTCTCTTCTTGGGGACTGTGGTCTAAGGATGGAGGTGTGTCATCCTAGGGACCGATCCCAAGAGACCCCTACCCTGATGGGAGAGGGGTGGACCTGGAGCTGGGTGATCACCAGCTCCAACATCTGGGTACAGATGTTTCCAGGGCCTGGAAATATCACATGGACCCCTATTAATGCCTGATGAATCCCTAAGATACCCAGACCCTTCAAATGGGGAAGGAGAGGTGAACAGCCTTGGGGGCTTACCCAGGCTGGAGGCTGGGGTGTCCTGTTTGTCCCCATTCCCACTCCTCCTGCCCTCCCTTATGTCCCTTCACCTCTGGAACCCACTGGGCATTTCTGCCTGGCAGCAGCCCCCTCTGCAGGAGGGCAGTGCCCCCATGCCCCCCCAGGCACTGGAAAAGCAGATCCTTGCTGTTCCTCCCTATGGCACACGGCGGGAGTGGGCTCACCCTGTCCCCAGGTGTGACAGGGGACATGTGACCTTGCAAAAGGATGTTTCCCATGCACAAGCTCCAGAGGTGACTTCTCCATCACCTTTCCTGTACCAAGGAGGGGTCAGGATACAATGACCCCATCCTCCTGTGAGGTGCCTGAGCCCTGTGCCCTGATCTTTGGGGCTGACACGGGACACCTGGGGACAAGGTGAGCACAAGCACCTGTGACCCGTTGGCTTGTGGGAGGACTGGGCATCGTGTTTTTGGGACTGGGTGCCCAGGGTCTTGGTTCTGGTGGTGAGCTGCTGGTGAACCGAGCACGGGGGCTGCCCCAGGCACTGAGGATGTTGATCACACCCTGGTGTCCCCCAGTGCCCCTCCAGCCATGCCAGTCATGGCTGTCGGCTGCTCCCTGCCCGCTCCAAGTCCGGTGGTACAGACTGGTGCCCCTGGCCAATGGTCCCAGGAGGATCACAGTGGGAGGGAGCTGGGCAAAAGCTTCTCCTCCAAACAAGATCCCTACCTGGGTGCTGCCTGCGTCGGTCGGCCCGGGGCTGAGGGGCTGGTCCCACCTCCGTGGGGGCTCGCTCGGCTGCTGCGGGGCACCTGTGTCCTCCCAGCCGAGTGGTGGGGCTGCCCAGCTGCTGGCCAGGCTCGTGCCACCCAGCTGTGCCCACAGCCCTGCGTCAGGCTGTCGAGAAATGGAGGCTCATTACATGGTGGGGAATGTGCAGGGCAGCCTTGCACCCGAGCCCAGGGGCTGTTGGGGCTGCCTGCCAGGCTCTGTGCTGCAGCCTGAGGGGAACAGGGCCCTTGAAGAGCTTGGCTGCTGCTCTTTAACCTCAAATGCTTAACTGGAAGGAGCGGGAGCAGAGAAAAAGAAACCAGGCCAAGACCATGTTCTGTGCTGGTGTTCCTGATGCAGTCAGTTCAGTCCCTTGGAAATTTGATTTGTGGCTGTGGCCAGCAAGGTATTGGAAGCTGAGTGTGCTTCAATAATTAAGTGCTTTTTAAAGCCTCTAAGCCTGCTGGGCAGAGCCCGGGAAGCCCCTGGCACCTCTGCATTAAAAGGATGCTGGAGATTACATGCACACACCGGTCCCCTCCTCCCCCCAATCCAGGCCTGGGTTATTTGTCTTCAGTCCTCTCTCTAGGGCACAACCAGATTCATGCCATTCCAGTGCCGCTTTTGGAACCTGCCACAGACCTGGAGCTGTTGGTGCCAGGGTTTCAAACCAGCATCAGCCATGCAGGCCATGCAAGCGGGGCTGGCAGTGCCCTGCTGCCCCAGCCCTGCCCCACGGCGAGCGGCTGCTGGTCCTACCAGTGCTCCGGGGAAGCTGGGCAGAGCGGGGCTGACTGGGCACGCCGGCACATCCTTGCGATGCGTGGAGATAAGGGCTGAGTGTTAGTGCTGCTGGCCTTCAGCCCATGGGTGGTGGCACAGGGGTCTCCATGGGGGCCTGGGGAGCTGTGTCCGCTGTGAGATGTGGCCCCTCAGCATTCCTGGTTGTGTGGGCACTCAGGGGAAACAGCCACATGTGGCAGCTACATCCCCACCTGCCTGGGAGCATCCCCCAGCACCCGCAGCGCCTGAGTAGGCAGCAGGGACACGTGGGGGCCTGCAGGAAATGGTATCACACCCAGCAGAGGGGGTGGGATTGCATGTCCCCTCCAGCCCACACTGCCACAGTCCAGCACAGGGACTGGAGGTGCTGGGACAGGGCTGCAGCTGTGGCAGATCGACCCCATCAGCACCCGTGTCCCCATAGGTGGAGCAGGGGTCTGTTCCTAGGGCCCTTCCCAGCACTCTCCTGGCAGTGTGACCAGAGGTGGCAGCCAAATCACCTGGAGATGTCTGATAAGGTCACACAGGTGCCCGCTGAGGGGATGTCCCCGAAATCCTGTGCTCTCCATGCACAGAGCACCCTACGTTCCCCCGTGGCACCCACCTGCAGGTAGTGGTAGGCCAAGTCCTGGTGGCAGGACTTGGATTTGAGCAAGGCTTTGTCGATGGTGGCAGAGGCCTTCTGGCACACCTCCCGGGCATGGCTGAGTGTCAGTGTGGACCACGAGCCCTGCTTGATGTAGTTGGAGTCGTTGTTAATGGGGATATTGGTGCAAGGGGTGACCTTGAGGTCGTTATTGCTCTTGGAGGATTTCAGCATGTGCTCACTGATGGTGTTGTAGGCGTGCATGAAGTACTTTGGCTGGCTGTGGTCAGGCTGCCGGCCCAGCGTCATCAGCCCCATGGGGTTGCGGTAGCTGCAGGTGTCACTGTCCAGGTTGTCATCGGAGCTCCACCAGCCGGAGATGTTGGACCTCGTTCTGCGCTTCGGCTCGGAGGTCTTTGCCCGGTCCTTGCTCTTGCTCCTCCGGTTTTGCTTGGCATCATCTGCCCCCTTCTTCCCATTCACATTGCCCTTGGTGGGGCCCTCCAGGGACTGGGACTTGGCGAAGAGCTTCTGCACGGAGTGCACGAGGTGCCGGATGCGTCCTGGGCTCTCGCTCCGGTGCTTCGCATCGCTCCGCTGGAACTGGAGGGTGCTGAAGCCGTCCCTGTGGATGGGCAGCTGCTTCTCAAACTGGTCAAGGAGGTTGGCAGGCAGGCGGTTGATCTTTGTGGCTTGGGCATGGCTCGGAAAAGGGTTGTCATCTGGGACCTCGAAGTGGGAGTTGTAATGGATGCGGGGGAAAGTGCTGCTGTTGGAGATCTGGTTGTTGAGCGGAAGGAGACAGTCGCCGTGGACAGTGTTCTGGGCTGGGAATCGGGGATCCATGGCGAAGGAGTCAGTGGGGCTGAGGAGATAAGGGTTCCTGTCCTGGGGGGCATAAAGAGAGTCTTGAGGGGAGTCCAGGTTATCAGAGAGATGGCGGCTTCTGTTGTCTCCTAAGCCCTTCATGGTCCCAGTGCTTCCTAGACCATGGCTCAGGGATGGCGTGGCAGAGCCCTCGCAGACCTCCCTGCAGCTGGAGGAAGAGGACAGATGCTGAGAGCCCACTGAGAACCCCTCTGGCAGCCCACTCCTCACCAAAGGCACATCCCTGTCCCCCTTTGAAAGCAAATGCCACCACAGTTAAGGGACAAAGGAGGGAATCAGGATGGAAGAGGCAGGAGGGCAGAAGAAGGGGTGTGAGACGAGTGGCTGGACAGAGCACGGCCCAGCAGAGGAGGAGGGGCAGGGTTCACTTTCCCACCGCAGTTGCAGTGCTCGTGTGCCTCAGTGCCCAGCCACAGGTTGCAGAACAACGCTGCTGCTACTGTTGCTCCGGTGCTGCACGTGGTTATTCAACAGCAGCGTGACAGAGGCACTACAGCACCCCTTGCTCTGTCCTGTTTGCTCAGGGGGCTGGAGGACAGCCTGCTGTCAAAGCCCGGCAGGTCCTGGCTGAGCCCAGGCAGCCTGGAGCCGAGCAGCCCAGCTCTGCAGGTGTTCCCGTGGTGACGGATCCTGGGGCTAGCACAGCTCCCGCAGCTGTGCTAACGTGACACGATGGCAAACACCTCCTCTCCAGCCAGTGCTGCCTTCCTGGCAGGTTCTGCCCCGGAGCACAGTGTGTCAGTAGCTCTGTAAGAGCTGAGGTGTTTCCGAACACTCAGAGCCTGACCTGAGAAGCTGTTGGCTGCTCAGATGATGATTCCTGCTGTGCTGCACCAGTCCTGGGGAGCTGTGTCACTTGTACCACCCTCCCAGCCAGCCCCTCTCTCCCCTCTGCCACAGAGAGGGGCTGGGGTTGGTCACTTCCTTTCAGCATGTACTGGGATCCCTGTGGGGTGGTGGAAGGGCAGCTGGACAGGGGGATGCCCTGAGGGATCCTCACTGAACATCTCCCCAGTAGTCTTGCCCCATCCTGCTTGATTCAGAGGGATCCTCATCTTCATTGTGTTATACAGGGAAAAATGACAAACCTTTTGGGTTTACTTAAAAGAAAAATCAATGAACATTTATATGAGTTGAGCTGTCAATCATTAAGTTGATTTTCCATACTTAAAACCTACTTGAAATCACAGAGTATATAAATGAAATCTTCTTTCCTGTTACCTTTTAGTTTAGTTTCTTAGTTCCCTTTGGGTTTAGTCTGAGTGTCACTGAGAAAAGAGAGAGTGACTTTTAACACATGCAGATGGTAGCATGTGAGGAGCAGAGTTGGCAGTCTCTGCTCCTGGCTTCTCCCTTTCAGCTGTGAATTGGTCTCCAGCCTTCTCGGGGAGCTTGTCCCCCATGGGCAGCGTGGCCAGCAAAGTAGTGTGGGAGTGGGAGTCAGTGCCCACTAGGAATTGACAGGCTTGTCTTCCTTACTCAGGGAAAAATGTATTAGCAAGGAAAAGCAGCTGGAGCTTTAAATAATTGTTGGAAGCACAATTAAAAAAAAGAAGTGGAATTTATTCCACTTGATGGGCTTTACAGTCTTCATTTAACTCTGTTGCTCCCAGTGGGTTGGCAAAGCCAAGCTGGGCTTTCTAAAGCTGCAGTGGGCACAGCCTGGGCTTCCCAGCCTGCTCCGATGAAGACCCCACTCCCCTCCCCTGAGCCCTGCTCACGATGGTCCTGCCCATGCTGCCCTCAGCCCACCTGCCCCGAGGTACTGCCCACTTCCCCCTGCACCCATGGGAGCTGCCCAGCACTGCTCCCTGGGCAGCCCGGGGCCCCACACCAGGCTTGCCCAGTCCTGAGCCCAGCCCCTGGAGAGGCTGCATGGCCCTGTGGGGTGGCTCCTCCTCTCCTGCTGCTGAGCTGCTCCAGCTGCCTTCACCTCCAGGATGTGCCCTGTCCCATGGTCTGGGAGTGAAGATTTGCCCCTCTCCACCACACAGACAGTGCCCAGGCATTTTGGGGATGGGGGCATGGCCTGAGCTGGGAAATGTTGATACCAAACCTGAACTTTCTGCCCAAACACTAAATGCAGCCTTAGTCTTGACTGGTGCCCAGCTGCTTCTTGTCCCTCTGGGCACTATCCTAATTCCCGCTGTGTTCTCCAGCAGCATCAGCCCTCCTGGAGTCCCGTGCCCATGGGACCCACTGGGCTGGTGAATCTGGGGTGGTGCTGGCTGGAAGGTGCCAGCAGGGAGGCTCAGGTTATGCCAGCTGGCACCCACAGTGCTCACACAGCAGTGACAGAGAGCCCCAGGTGATGTTCTCAAAGGAAACACTCTGGGCAGAAGGGAAGGACAGGGTGTAGGACAGGCTCCAGGCTGAGCTATTGATCTGAATTCCAGATGGCTTTGGATGGCCAAGCTCCGCCTGCAAGCCTTGGAGGGGAAGCCCTGCAAGAGGCAGAAGCTCAAATCCTCCCTGAACACCACCCTGAAGTGCCCAGGCTCAGCTCTGCCTGCCATGGCCACCCTCCCTTCCTCCCTTCCTCCCTTTCCTTCCTCCCTTTCCTTCCTTTCCTTCCTCCCTTTCCTTCCTTCCTCCGTTTCCTCCCTTCCTCCCTTCCTTGAATCCCAGTAAAATGCTTTCCTTGTGCCCAAGGCCATCCTGGCTCCGATGGATGCTGTGCTTCTCCCATCACAGGAGTCAGGCTCTCTAAGGAGACACCATGCTCTGATTTGATTACAAAGGGATGTCTCTGGATATCGATAGTAAATACATCTTTGCCTTCTGAGAGCAATCGATATTTGAAGCAGAAATCTCCTCCTAAGAGACTTGAGCCCGTGACTGCCTTGCGATAAAGCACCACTTCCTTGTGCTCACTGGGCTCCAGATAAACTGCCTTAGGAATCAAAAGAAACAGAGAAATGAAATGAAAGAGATGTAAATCAATACCATGCTGTGAAGGTCTAGTGTGCACAGGAGGAGGAGAAGGGCCAGGGTCGGGCTGGCTCTGGGTGCTGGAGAGGCAGAGGGGCAGGGAGGAAACACTGAGGCGCTATGGGGATGAGTGGGATGGGAGAGAAAGGGAAGGTTTTGGAGGGACAGAAGCAGAAAGGATAGGAAGGTGGGAGCAGGGGACGACAGGGAGCGCCCTCTCTCCCAGACTGGTTTCCCCCTGTCAGGGGTGGGCACTCACTTCTGTATGGCAGAATTCACCGCTCCCTTCTCCTGTGGGGCTGCCACAGGTCCTGATCCTCCTGCCTGTCCTCCCTGCTCCAGGATCCCTTCCCTTGCTGGCCAGGGAGGTGTGAGGTGCATCCCTGCTGCTGGGCATGTGCTGGTGCCCAGCATGCTGTGTTTGCTGCCTCCTCTGTCAGCTGGCTTTCCTCTAAGATGGATTAAACTGTTTTCTTACGTTTCAATTACTCTCTGCAATCCTTGGCACTTTCTTGAGACATGGGGTCAGGGAAGGGAAAAGTCCAACAAGGTCTTCCCCACCATCTTTTAGATTTGGAAGGATGAAAAAAGCTTGAAACTAAATCTCCAAATCCATGATCCTGCAGCTCACAGACTGGGCAAGGGCTGTCTCCTGGGACAGCTGCCCAGTGTCGCCACTGTGTCACCCTACCCCGAGCCAGGCACCCCAGCAGGAGTGGTCAGCCCTGCACCACAGAGGGAGCACCAGGGTCATTGCAGAAGATCTATCTGGCAGAGGGTCACAGCAGGGGCTGCCAGGGCTAGGACAGGACCCCTGAGCCCATGGAAAGGGGCTGGTCTCACCCCATTACCCTTCTTCCCCTCAGTCTGTTTTCTCAGGACTGCTCTTCCTCTTCCCAGTGGCTTTGCTGATGCTCAGAGGTCTTGGAAGCAAAGGGGATGAACTGACCTGACCTGACCTGATTTATGGCACTTTTGTGTGTCCCAGACCCCACCCAGAGACAGCTTCCTCTTGGGCCTGGTTCACAGCCTGCAGGTTTGGGTGGGCTGCACCCAACCCACCTCCAGCAGCACCTCTGGCACCTCCAGACACCGGGCAGGGGTTGGAATCACAGAACAGAATTCCTGAGTAGTTTGGGTTGGAGGGACCTTAAAACCTATCCAGTTCCACCCCTTGCCATGGGCAGGGACTTTCCAGTAGACCTGGAAGATTGCTCCAAGCCCCAACCAACCTGGCCTTGGACACTTCCAGGGGTGGGTCTCCAGCCACATCAGGGACCACTGGCTGTGATCACCTTCTGTGCTGGGGCTCTGCACCACAGGGGAATTGAGCAAACCCATGCTACTGCCCACCATGCCTCCTCCTCTTTAACTTCTGGGGTGCACGTGGGTTTCAGGAGATGCTGCCCTAGTTCTGTTGTCTTAAATGTTGCAAATCTACCTTAGACCAGCTCATCCTGAGGGCACAGAGAAGGCAGAGAACAGGGCAGACTCCCTGCCCTCTCTCAGCAAGGAAGGGACAGCAGGAGGAGCCTCACAGCCTCACCCCACTGCTCTCTGCTTCCATCTGTTCCAGGATCTCTATTTGCAGCTGCCTGGCATTTGCCAGCCCAGTCCATGGCAGAAGGCCTAGGCAAGGCTCAGTCCTTCTCACCAAGCCTGGCAGATCCCAGGGAACTCCGAAAGCACCCCACACTCATCCAGATTTCTGCTCCTTGTAGGTGCACATTGGGACTGCAGGTGGAAGTGT
The DNA here is from genome assembly GCA_013397795.1 of Orthonyx spaldingii. Lineage (NCBI taxonomy): Eukaryota > Metazoa > Chordata > Aves > Passeriformes > Orthonychidae > Orthonyx > Orthonyx spaldingii. The sequence goes on from VZTJ01001353.1 coordinate 291,163, forward strand.
TCCACAGGCATGTGGATGTGGCATTTGGGGACATGGTTTAGTGGTCAATGTGGCAGTGCTGGATCAATGGTCGGAGTCCATGAAGGCCTTTTCCAACCTCACTGATTCCATGGGGGCAAACCCAGCTCCAGGTGGCTGTGGGGGGTGTGTGTGACACAGTGCTGTGTGTGTGACACATGCTGGATGCCCAGGGCTGGGGAGGTGCACCTGTGACTGGGGTGCCCTGGGTGTTACAGGGCTTCTGCAGGACCAGGGAGTGAGTGCTGTGCTGGTGGCTCATTTCACCCTCCACGGGCAGCTCTGTGCTGCCTCCCTCCCTGCCTTGTCCCCTGCCTTTGGCACACGTGCCCCATGCAAGGACTCCCTGTCCCCTCCCTGGGCACCCGGCTCTGCTGATGCAGCCACGGCTGCTGCGGCTGAGCAGTGCCTTGACCCAGAAAAGGGCACTTGTAGAGCTCTCCAAATGGTGCTGAGGCCCTGCCACATGTTGCCCAGAGAAGCTGTGGCTGCCTCATTCCTGGAAGTGTCCAAAGCTGGGATGGACAGGGCTTGAAGCAGCCTGAGACAGTGGAAGGTGTCCCTGCACATGGCAGGGAGTGGGACTTTAGGGTCTCCTCCAACCCAAACCATTCCAGAATTCTCTGGTTCCCTGATTCCATGTACTACTGAGTCAGGGCTGGCCAGAAAAGGCCAGGAGCCACTTGGCTGATGCTCAGGAGAGGCTGGCAGCACATCAGGAGACGCAGCAGCCTGTAAAATGGGACTGCTCAGAGCACACATCCTCCAGGAGGAAGCCACCCCTAGACTGACGGGGCTGAGGGCACCCTTTAGGGTCAGCTGGTCCTGTCCTCTGCCCATCAGCTCTTCCAGGGCTCCATGGCCCCCAGGCTCCCATGTGAACTCCGGCCCAGCCATCCAGGCTGGCTGCAAACACAGAGGTGGCTTTTATATCTGGAACCAGCAGCATGATAATAACGGGCTGGAATCGGGAGAGATGATTTGCAAGCTGCACGGGGAAAAATGCCTCCCATCTCCCTGCTGCAAGGAGCTGAAAGGATTTGTGTGCTGTGGTGTAGGTGATGTGGGCCTGCCCACACGCTCCGAGTCAAACGTTCCCGGAATTAGCAGGAGCTCTGGATGTGGCGCTGGGCGAGGGGGACCGCCGGCTGCCAGAGCCCTGCATTAATGATGATTCAGAGTTCACAATCTGATCGTGGCCGATAAAAATAGCTGGCTCCTGCTCAGAACAATCCATTACACAACAGACCCTCCTCCTGCCACGCTGCTCCCGAGATGCTCCTGCTGCTGGCCCGGCAGCTCCGTCCCATCCCGGGGCAGAGCCCATCCCCAGGGAGGAGCAGAAGAAAGTGCTGCCCATCCTGGGATGAAGGCAGGGGCTCCTGAGGAGGAGTTAATGCCACCCACCGTGACAGTGTCACCAGGAGAACCAGGCACTCTCCACACAGCAATGGAGGGGACAGTGGCTTCCAGCAAGCCAGGTGTGTCGCCTCTTTGGGATCCCTCCTTGGGAGACAGGGAATCCTCAAGAGGGCTGGTGTGCCCATTGCCTGAGGGTGTCCCAGGGCTCACCCAGCCCATCCTCACCCCTGCCAGGCAGCATCACCAGGTGAAGCACAGCCAGTGCCAGCCCCATTGGTGGCTGAGCTCAGCAGAGTCTGATCCCTCAGCTGCACCCCTGAGGAAGGATTTCTCCACATCTCTTCTCATGTGTATGGAATCTACACACAGCTCCTCAGGCTCCACAGCAGCTGAACACCAATGGTCTGCTTATTCTTCAGGCCAAAGGGTGTCTCTGCCCACTGGTGCACACTGGAGTGATGAGGAGGGATGGGATCCGACTGGCACCAACCCAAAATGACAAGGAATAATTTGGCTTACCTTAAAAGCTCTAAATAGTACCTTTTTTAAAAAATCTACCAGCAAATCAAATGCTGTGAAAGTCAAAGGCTGTAATATAACAGAGATTTTTGACTTCAGGTGTTGTCTAAGCTGGAGGAGCAGATGAAATCCTGAGAGAGACAGAGAAGTTATTTCCATGCAGATGTCACTGATAATATAATCAACTCTCCAGGGAGCAAAACCTCAGAAATTCTGCAACCTATTTGTCTGTCCCTAAATAGAAGTTTCTCAAAGTTCTCCATGAGACATGATTTGCTCTGAAGCAGGAAATGCAAAGCATTAAGTAGGTCAAATGAGACAAGTCAGACAGGTAAGAAAGGGAATTTTCAGGAAGAGAGCAGGACAGCTGATGAGGTGGCTGGAGTGGAAGGACCAGGCCGGGGAGCTGGATTGTCATCTTTGAAACCCACCTGCAGCCCCTGCTGCCTTGCAGAGCACTTGGGGCACAGGCTGGTGACCACATGGGGCATGTTCCAGCTTGGCTGGAAAAGCAGCTAATGAGAACATTCTGGCCCAAAGCTGACCTGTTCTGGCCAGCGCTGTTCAAGGGGTCTAGAGGAGGTGAGGGAGTGTCTGCACAGCCCCATGGAGCAAGTGTGGGATGCAAAGTCCTGGATTCAAAGCCCTGAACATGGCTGCCCTTGACCTGCCTCTGCCCTGACTCCCAGGGATGGAAGTGCCCACCCTTGCACTGAAAACCTGTGACCCAGACAAGGGCAGAGACTCTGCTTGGTCTCCTGTGCTGCCACCCTGCCCAAACCTCATCTGCCTCTCTGTGCTGACAGAGAAATCAGCAGCCCCAGGACCACAGCTCCAGTGCCCCTCCCAGGGCACAAACACCACACTGAGGAGGAGGAAGTTCAGCCCTGAGAGGAGGACTGAGGTCAAATGTCATTAGAGTCTTCACAAGGGGAAGGTGCTGAGCTCTGCTCTGTGTGACCAATGACAGGACCCAGGGAACGGCTGGAGCTGTGTCAGGGCAGGGTCAGGCTGGAGATCAGGAAAGGCTCTTCCCCCAGAGGGTGCTGGGCACTGCCCAGGCTCCCCAGGGAATGGGCATGGCCCCGAGGCTGCCGGAGCTCCAGGAGCGTTTGGACAGCGCTGCCCGGGATGCACAGGGTGGGGTTGTTGGAGTGTCTGTGCAAGGCCAGAGTTTGATCGATGATTCTGTGGGTCCCTTCCAACTCAGCATATTTCATGATTCTCTGTCTCCTTGCCCTTGATGTTTGTGGCAGAGTGGTTACAGGATGCTCTGAATGGCCATGACTGTCACTGCTGCACCACCAGCTCTCTGCAGCTGAGCAAGGACATTGCTTTGCTCCAAGGCAGATGTTCCCATTGCCTAAATGTCCACATGAAGCCAGGCAGGGCCCTGCCTGCATTTGGGATTCAGAATGGAGATGCTCTTTGGCACTGGGTTTGCTCAGTGCCTCAAACAAAGCAGCTCCTGTTGCCTGAGGGTCCCGGGGTAAAGAGTAGCAGGTGGGAAAAGTCAGCAGCTCCCTCTGCCATCCCTTTGGCTGGGACCGTGCACAGCTCCCGCATGCTCAGAGCTCGGGAACACTTCCTTTGTCTCAAAGTGGGTCAAGCGGAGGCGTGACGTTACTATAGCAATGGGCATGAGATTTCATAACTTTATTTTGCAAGGGGTGTGATGCAGGATTTGCCAGGAGACAGAGGGAGGGTTGTCATTGAATCACCCTCTCAGCTTCCCTTCCCCAGCCCACTCCTGCAGGAGCGCCACTGCGCCTTGACCACAAACACAGAGCTGGGTCTGTCGCCCCTGGCCCCTCAAGAGTCCCAAAGCCACCCCTGGGCCATCCCGTACCTCTCACAGCTTGCTGGGCTCGGGAACTAGGACAGACTCAGCATCCTGCACACCTTGTGTCCGTCTGGGCTCCAGGGCTGTCCCTCATGAAGACCTGCAGGACAGAGAGAAGAAGGGACATGTCCTCAGGTCACAGAGAGGCATCTTCCTGACAAACAACCCAGGCCACAACCCTGATGCTGCAAACACTCTACAGCCCTGCCTAACACCCAGGCTGTGCCCAGCAAAGGGCAAACGGCAGGCAGAGAGGCAGAGGCAATGCCCACGGGACAGCAAAAATGTGGGAGCAGATCCCATGTGTCTCTGGGTGTCACGTGGACTGAGAGGATGAGCTGGAGATCAACTCTCAGGGAAGGAGAACATCCAAAATGCTCCTTCCTGGGGGCTCAGGGCTGGGCAGAGCCCCTTTGTGGCAAAGTGCTCTTTGTCTTTCCCTCCCTTGTTTCTTTGTCATGGAATAGTCCCGCTGCAGTCTGTGGCCGTGGCAGGAGCCACTGACCTGGGCAGGGGGAACCTTGTCACCCTCTGTGCCTCACCCTCTGGGCTCTCCCCTTTAAGCCGAGCAGGGGAGGCAGTAAGGACAATCGTGGGGATAAATCCCCTGCCCGCAGTGGCAGAAGGCAGCCTCTGGTGTTCCCTTGCTGTGTCCCAGCAATGCCCCTGCCAGAACCTGCTCTGCCTCTCACCTGCCAGTGCTGCTCATGGCAGCTCCCACTCAGCCTCTCCCATCTGGTCACTACCGCTAGAGCCCGGGGCATCCTCCTTCCTTGCCACCCGACCACACTGCAAACCACTGGAAAAATGCTCCCTCTATGTATGAATAGCCAGGTAAATAAATATGGGAAAAATACCCCAATGTTTCTTAGTGTCGTCAAAACCCTACTGACCACGCAGCAAATACAGCATGAGTTATCTAATCAGTTGCATTAAATACTAATTGGGGTTTGCATCAATGAACATTCCAGGTTGGTTTGTGTGCACATACAGCCTGTCTGTCCTGCAGTGGGAGCTGCTGGGGCAAACGGGGCAAATCCTGCTGCAGGGAAGCAAGGGATGGGAATGGCATGGGAATGACGAGTTAGCCTTCTTAGGACAGTTTTTTAATTCCTAGTTGAATGGAAAAGGTCTATGAGAGCTCAAAGAGGGTTGAAAATAGATGAACCTCAGTTTTTTGGCTCGGATGGAAGGATGGGACAAGGATACAAACCTCAGCAATTTTTCTAGGAAAGCCAGATCCAGGTGCTGGGCTTGACTCCTGCCCTGGTGATGCAGAAGATGACCACACTGGTGCCCAGAGATGAGGCAGCACCTCTTTGTCACCAGAATGGAGAGATGGGCACTGCAGTGCCTCTGAGACCCTGCTCTGCCGCCTGCCACCATCCAGCAAGTGGTGCTTGATCCCCAGGGCAGCTCCTGCCTGGGGGTTGCACACATCCCAGGTGCCTGGTTGTGGCAGAGGCACTGTGCTCTCTTCATATGTGCTCAGTAGCCCTCCTAGAACCTGTCCCAAGGAAGCAAAGACTGGAGGGATGGAGAGGCATAGTGCAGGCAGAGAGTAGGAGGACTGTGTTCACTCCAAGGCCCTCATGGGGGATATCCCAACAGAAGGAAGAATGGAAAGCCTGGGAAGATCAGCAGACTGGCCCCCTAAATTGGGTACAAACCCTCCTCACTTTCCCATGAACTCCATCCCCCAGCACTGCAGAGGGAATTGTTAAAGCAAAGGCATGTGTCCCAGGACAGCCAGGCAAGGCAGTCACATCTGTCCCCAGAGCTCACCTGTCTTCTACAGCAAAACACCCCTGTCTTGAGTTTCTTGCTGCTGCTGGGAGCTGGGCTGTGAAGCCAGAGGCTGAGGCTGAGGCAGAGGTGAAGCACATGTGGCTTTGCCCAGCCCAGGAGGCCTCTGCTGTGGCCCCAAGGGACACCTCCCCACCCCAAACTGAGACATTCCTGGGCTCAGGGGTATCCCTGAGGTGGTAGGTCACTGCACTGTGTGGCTGTGCCAGGATGAGCTGTGGTGGGGCCAGATGCCACTGACTGCACTGCACAGCCCCTGCACTGGCACCACCCAGCTCTCTCCATGGGAAAGAGAATTCCAGCTGCTGTGAGCTGTGTCAGGTTTGAGCCCATGATCCAGACAGCAGAGCAAGCAGCACAGCCAGGATCCACAGCTTGTGGTGCCTCCAGAGCCAGCACCCACCAGTCTCTGTCACCCGCTGTTGCTGTCCTGCTCTAATGCCACCAGCACTGGGATGGAGGGCAGCACCACATACCACTGGAGCCACTGATGGCCACCATGGAAGCCACCAGCATCTTCTAGGAATGCCCCCAGCACGCTTCTGGTTGCACAGGTACCACCACAAGCACCCAGCATCCTGTAGCACCAGCAGTAGCTGCTGGGATGGGAGTGTCTGTCCAGCGCTGACATCACCCACCACAGCTATGCCTGTCACCAGCAATCTCAGTGTGCCCCAGGCTCCCAGGAATAACCCAATCCTGGCACTCCTTGGCACATCCCACAGGTGGGAGGAGCAGTGCCTGGGTGCCAGGCCTCCCCTCACCCAGCAGGTTCCTCCAACTAAACAAGGCCATTGAAGCTCTGGAGGAAGAAGCATTTTGGTGTGGAACACTGTTTTTCCCTTTGCATGCTGTTCTTGCACTGAAAAAATGGCACCATAATTGCTTTTAATTAACATCAGCATCAATGCCCAAGGAAATGCAAATGAAAATTGTGTCACCAGCACAACTACCTGAGTTACCGACCAGCCAGACACCTCCATTGTCCCTCTCTTTCTCCCTTCATCCAGACACCTCCATTATCCCTCTCTTCCTGCCTCCATCGTCCCCCTCTTCCTGCCATTCTCAGGAGCAGGATGCTCACAGCTGCGGTGTGAGGGGGTGGGATGGAAGCTGAGGCATGGAAGGGCAGAAGAGGTGCTCTAAGCTCAGGGAAGGGGACTGCAGACCAAGGGAAGGGTGGTGAGCAGGCGCCAAGCTGGGGCCCTGATTTTCCAGGCAATGGCACAGGATGCCAGAGGAAGCAGCCAAGGGTCCATCCAGGACCTCCTGTTCCCTGCTCAGGGGTGTCTTGCTGATGAACTGATGTTCTTTCAGGACAATTTTGGTGAACAGGGTCTCAGATGCTCTGCAGCCAAGCCTCACTGGAGAATCAGCTGGTGATTATTGCCCTCTTGGTGTAGTGGAGGAGGCCACAGCCTGCCCTGCTGCAGCCTGTGGGGTTCTGTGTGGCTGGAGAAGGCCTTGAAGGGACGGATCTGGTGCTCCTGGATCCCATCTCAGAGGTGGCTGCAGGTTGGTGATGAAATATGAAGCATTCAATGCCTGCTGGGGCCTCCCGAGGAAGGTGAGGAGGTTTGAGCTGAGTGAGCAGATGAGAAGAGTAGGGTGGTCCTTCCCTTCCTGCCACTCCAGGGCCACACTGGTGTGGTCAGAGCCAGAGCAGAGCAAGGCCAGCAGAGCTGGGAGGTGCAGGTGGTGCTGGGATCGAATTCTAGGAGAATCCTGTGAAATGTTACAGGCTCAAACAGTAGCATTTTGGGCTGGTCTCTGTGAGAAGCGAGGTCCCTCCCAGGCTGGGCCCTCATCTCCTGCTCCTTCCTGCTTCTCCTCCAGACTTGGAAGAGCCTCAGCAAACCACCCACAGCTGCTTTTGGTAAACCTGAGAGGAGATAAAGCCCTCATTCCAGGGAACAAGCACAGTGACCTGACAGCCAGCCCAGTGCTGGACCCAGAGCTCTGGGGAAAGGCTGTGAGTCCCTGTGAGATCCCACAAGCACAGCAGGGATGCTGCAGGGATGGGGGATGAGCAGGTCTGGCACAGGAGCAGAGAGAAAAGGGCGAGGAGCAGAGCACAGCCCCACAGGCAGGTGCCCAGCAATGGCGAGGACTACTGAACACAGGGTTCCTTCCTCCTGCTGTCACCCCTCCTGCTCTCGTCCCCTCCTGCTCTCATTCCCAGCCTGAACTCCCTCTAAGACTTGGATTTACAGACTGTAAGAGCAGGTATAGACATTGCCAACCCTTCTGAAACAGGCCATAATATCATTGTGTGCAAATCCAGCAAGAGAACTAATGAAAATAAATATATGTGTGCTCTTGTACCTCTAATCTCTGCACCATTTCTCTGGGTAAAACAAACGCATTTAGCTTATTTGGGAGGCCCAGAAAGAATCACCCGTTATATGGAGGATGTCTGGGGGCTGAGCTGGGAGCAGCACCTCCAGGAATGGACGAGAGGCTGCTGTGGAAAGAGGGGAGAGCACAGGTGAGATATGGCTGAGAATAAGAGAAGAGATTTGTAGACAGGATTAAGATCCTTCTGAGGAGGCATGAAAGGAAAAAATATGTGTGTGAAAACACCAGAGGGAACAATTGAGCAAAGGTGGGGAGAGTGGGAAGTCCTGCTGAGCTGTGAGGAAGGTGCTCCCCTCCCCAGTCCCAGAAGGATCCCACACAGATGCCTCGTCAGCAGGGTCCTGTTGGGGCATGGGAGCAGGAAACAAGGTTACAGTACATGGCATGGGCTGTTCCTGTCCCTGCTCTCCTGACAGGAGGGCGTCCTGAACACAAGGACAGTGTGCACTGATCCTGCCTAAGATAGACGTTGAAGTCAGCAAGAAACTAAGGCAAAAGATTCACCCTCCTGACTCCCAGAGGTCAAATCCCACATCACTGTCAACTGAAAGGAATGCTGGGGACAGAGCAGGAACCTGACAGTGGCACTCCTTTAACTCTTTACACAGGGGGACCTGCCAGACCTTGGAGGTATCTCCTAAAGGAGAAAGACTTTGGAGAGAGTGACTTTGAGTGACTGAAATCTGTTTCATTTGAAATAAACATCACCCTCCCTTCTGCTAAGGTCTTATATTAAATTTGCTGCCACCAATTTACTAAATAAACACAGAGATAACCTCTGCTCTACTTGACTGGTTCAGATTAGATATTAGACAAAACTGTTTCACTGAAAGAGTGATCAGGCACAGGAACAGGTTGCCCAGGGAGGTGGTGTGCAAGTGTTCAAGAGCTGTCTGGATGTGGCTCTTGGGGACATGATTTAGGGGTGATTATGGCGGGACTAGGTTGATGGTTGGACTCGGTGATCTTGAAGGTCTCTTCCAAGCTGGAGGATTCCGTGACCTGAAACAGGAGTGTGGCCAGGCTAGCAGCCCTGGAGGGCAGGGAGGGCATTGTTGGTGAGGGGTTACCCGTTCTTGTCACAGGAACAGCAGCAAACAGCCCTGAGATTCCCGGTGTAGGAATGGGGGAAGGAGCTGGATGGAGCAGAACCGACCTCTCCCTCCAGGCAGTGAGAGAACTGTGTCCCCTGGCAGGGAGGAGAGATGCTCCTACTCAGGGACCCTAGTGGAGTGGCACATCCTCTCCTCAGTGCCCATCACTGGGTGTTTGCAAAGCTGGGCAGCCTGGAATTGTGAGGAGGGATTCTGCACTGATGCCACACCCCGTGGACAGGAGCTCCCAGTGAGAGGGCAGGGCCTGCCTGAGGCACTGCTGGAGCAGAGCTGGCAGGGACTGTGAGATGTTTTCCATGGTGGAAGACTTTCCTCTGAGGGCATGGGGGTGTGGGACAGACCCACCAGGACCTGAAATAGTGAGGGAGAAGGGCAAGCAGGAGGGACTGGGAGCCTTCAGCTGCGTGACATTGTGATGTGGAGAAGAAACTGGTCAAGACAAGGGACTTGGAGAGAAATTCTCTAAGTGCCTTCACACCGATGCCAGGGAGCCTGGATAACACACTCTGCTCACATATGGACATGGATTTGACCTAGCTGTTCTCCCAAAATCTGGCTGGACACATCACATAATTGGAGTGTTAAAACCAGCAAATGTTAAAATCAAGAACTTCAGGGAGGAACGAGGACGCAAAGGGATGTCACGGCAGGCAAGGTCAGCAGTTTGAGTCATACCCCCCTGCAAAGCTCTCAGATCTGTCCCAGCAGAGGAAGCAGAAGGCGCAGAATGCACACGGCCTTCCCCAGCCTGGCAGCTGCTCTGCCAGCAGCTCTGTGATCTGCAGGGAAAACAGGTTCCCTTGCTGTGGGAGAGAATTGTGCAGAGCACTGCATCCCAGTGTGAGCCAGGCTGGATGTGCAGGACACAGTGGCTCAACAGCTGGACACATCTGTACAGAATGATGGCTAAAGTGAGACCCTGCCTCAGTCAGGGAAGGCAGTAGGAGCAGGACCTGTGTTTGGCACTCACAGTGTCTTACTAGAAAAGAGAGTCAGTTTATGGCAGCTCAGTATCTGCGAGGATGTTCATAGAATCAGGGAATCATTACAATTGGAAAAGCCCTCTGAGATCATGAAGTCCAACCCTTAACCCAGCACTGCCAGGTCCACCACTAAGCCGTGTCCCCAGGTGCCACATCCACACATTTTTTGAACACTTCCAGGGATGGTGACTTCACCACTGTCCTGAGCAGCCTGTTGCAATGCCTGACTCCCCTTGCTGTGAAGAATTTTCCCCTAATATCCAGTCTGACTGACTGTGGAAAATAATGGAGGCACATTGACCCAAAGCCAAAGAAAGGCTTATTTCCAGTCCTACCACTGCACTTACACCCAGCCATGGACTGTCACTGGCTCTGCTGGCTCTTACTCCAGCCCTGGGCTGATCAGCAAAGCCAGGGCACGCAGGGTTGGGACAGCCAGCCTGAGCTGGAATGTGGCTGTAGAGTGAAGGCCAGAGGCGCTGGCTCAGAGCCATCTCCTGTGCTGCCCAGCCTGTCCCCAGTTGTTCCCAGCCTGCGGCCTGGCAGTCTGTCCTTACCAAGGAACCCTGGATCCTGCTCCTGCCTGGGCTCTGCAGTGGGACAGGCTGCAAAGTGCCCATGTCCTGACCATGCTGGGAACCGACCTGCTCTCCGGTGGCAGGAACGCCTGAAGGATCTGTCCAGCCCTGGCTCCCTGTCCCTGACACTGCCTGTCTGCTGATGAGGGACAAAGGGCAGAACCTCTTGCTGGGGCTGGGCACAACCTGACACAGCCACACTAAATTCAGCAAAAGATCCCTAAACCAGGTCAGCCACACCACTACCGGTGTCAGAAAGCCCCACACTTGTGTAGTTCTGCTGAGAAGCTGTTAATCTTGTCCCTTCTCTGGCTCTGGCAGGGAAGGGACAAAAGAGCTCATGGTGTGACACCTGGGAGAACCTGCATCACCCACTGGATGCCACGGAGTTGGAGACACTCGGACATCCCTGGGGCAGGTCCCTGCTCTGTGCTGATAGCCCGAGCCCTGTGCTGACGTGGCCACTGGCTGCATCTTGGACACAAGGGATGGAGCCCGTGGAGAAGTCATCTGTGGCACAGCCAGGGCAGGGCAGGCCCCGTTGGGCTGAGCTGTGCTCTGGGGCTGGGTTGCTCTGCTCTGGCTGCTGTCACAGCGATGTTACTGCCTGCCATGCATCAATTCATGGCAGCTCCTTGAGGTGCACGGGGCCGGTGCCCACAGAGTTGGACTGATGGCCACAGGGCAGTGCTGGTGTCTGCGGGGTTGTGCCGGAGGAGGGGTCACGCTGCTCCCGTCGGGACTGCCCCGCGCCGCCGTCACCGCGGAGCTGCCGGGCCCCCTCGGCAGTGCGGAGCATGCTCGTGCTCTGAGAGCAAGGAGAATTCTGCAGGTGCTGCCTTTAACGATTACGATGAGTAATTCCCTTTCAGTCTTTAATCAGTCACTTTTAATTAGTATGCCAGTTGTTTTTTCCTTGGCAAACAGCTCTTTCAATGAGGGTTTTCGCTGCATCTGCTGGGTTGGGAAAACACTGCTCCCTGATGGGGCCGTGTGTTCATTCTTTGGCAGGAACTTCCTCCTGCAGAGGCTGTGGGACTGGGCTCACGTGCAGAGCATGGCACAGGTCCTGCTCGTCCTTGGGAAGCCCCTTGCTGCTGGGATGGAGGCATTCCTGGAGGTGCTCTGTGCTGGTGGCATCCTGGACATTGCTTTTTCCAGAGCAATGGAATTTGCCTCTTGCAGGCAAGGACATCCTCCTCATCCACATCCCTTTCAGCCTTTTAAATTTCTCTTTGAAACTTCCTTAGCTCTGTGAGTCTGGTATCTCAGGGCAGCAAGTTGCACAGGGGAATTTTGCCCGTGGAAAAGGTACCCACCTTGATCCCCTTGGGATGCTCTGTCCCCTGTTAGGGAACAGAGTCCCCAAAGCAGCTGCTCCCTGGCTTGGCGCAGGCTCTGTTTCCCAGCTCCAGCCCCTCCGACAAACACAGAGGTGCCCTCACCTGCAGAAGTTTGTTCATGGTACAGATGTTTCCCCGCTGCTCCGGACACCTGGACACTGCTGGCTGTGCGTCACCCAGCCCCAGATTCAGTGCAAATACCCAGGTGCTTCTTCCCCACCTCGTCTCCGTGTCACTGAACTCCTCCTGAGCTCATCCTGCATCCATGTCAACATCCAGCTCTTGGGCCAAAAGCTTTGCTTTCATTTTCCCTTGAATAATAGCCTGCATTTGGGTGGGCTTTCCCTCTCCTTGGGTAGGTTTTTCTCTCTCCCTGGGTGGGTTTTTCCCTCTCCCAAGGTGGCCTTTGCCCTCTGCCCTCAGAGGACCCTGTCCCTTGTTCCTTTGCCTTCTGGAGTGAGGGAAGCTCTGTCTCTCCAAGGGGCCCCAGCCTCTTCCCTTTTCTGCCCAGGACAGGATGTCCAGGGTAGCCCATCTTCCCATGAGTCACCAGCAAATCTCAGCTTCCTTCTCGGGACCCTGGCACCAGAGTCCTAATTAGGACCCTGTAATTACAGGGTAAGATTAGCAGAAACAAGGTTATTTTTTACCAGGCTAATGAAAATTAATCATGCCTCCCCCTCCCTTTCCTGGGAGAACAATCACGGCCAAGAAAGCAGATTATAAAAGCATTATGGGCACTGCTGTGCTGGGCTGTAGCACTACCTGAGGGCTCTGTGGGGCTGTGTTTGCAGGTCACCTGGAACTCAAGGGTTAAAGCTGCTCCACAGTGCTACCTGTTCTCCCCCAGTCTGCTGCTGGCTGAAGCTGGGCACAGATGGAGCCCCAAGCCACTGCTGGCCAGGCTGGAGAGCCCTTCCCTCCCTTTCCTGACAGCTGCTGCTTCTCCCCAAGCCTGGACCCCTCTGGCATCATCTGTCTCCTTGCAGAGAGCAGTGTGGGGTGCAGAGGGGTCCCAGCTCAGGGACTCCCAGCCCACCTAGCCCAGGGCAGTTCCCCAGCACAGCCCAGGTTGCTCCAAGCAGGCAGCCAGTGGCTCCAGGCTGCTGCACAAGGCAGGGATAGAGAGCAAGCCTGTGTGCAACGCCAGATGGAGGAAAACACAAGGACTGGTTCATGCTGCACAGATGTGGAAAACCAGAGCATCCTGTATCCACTGGAGTCACTGGTTCTGGAAAGAGTGCTGCAGCAGAGGGATGAACCCTGACAAGTGCAAAACCAGCCATCCTCGCTCAAGTTATCACCCTCACTCAAAATATCTCACGCTCACTGAGGGAGAACCGAGGCATGGGATGGGGTCAGCCTGGAGACAGAGAGGGAGCTCCAGCCTGCTGACCTCTGCCAGTGCCTGCCCCCGTGGTCCCAGTTGGGGAAGGAGATCCCAGGGATGCAGCACTGCACACCCAGCGTCCGGAGCTCAGCCCAGAGCTGTCCTGCCTGCCTGCCTGCCAGGCTGACCACGGCCCTCCCTTTCCAGGCTTAAAGATCTCCACATGTGTGATCAGCCTCCCGCTCCCTGAGGCTGCACAGGCTGGGAGTGGAAAAAGACAAGGAAGGGGCAGATTGCCCAGATTAGGATCTGGGATGGAGGGAGGGAGGTGAGGACCAGGCTCCAGGGCCAGGCTGGAAAGCTGCTCCCTGCCAGGCCTGTCCAGGGCAGCGCTGCTGGAGCAGCCGAACCCTCCTGTTGCCCACCACAATAATGAACTGTCGCTGTGGAGAAGACAGGAAAATGAGCAGGAGGTCAATTTTCCATTTCCCAGTTTTGCATAACCACTTCCAAGCACACAGCCTGAAAATAAATCTCCATCAGGCTCGTTACCTCTTAATTCACATCACCAGCTACAACACGTACTCCCTAGCCCAGGCACAGCCACTGTTGATGTACAAGATGGAGCCAGGGCTGGGCACAGCTGGTGGGAATTCTCCACCTGGAATTTCCAGCCCTGCTGTCCAATATGCTGGACTTGCTCTGCTCAGACAGGAAAGTTCTGGTCCAGGATGGGGAGAGCTGCTGGATCTCCCCAGAGCCAACTGCTTTTGGAGGCAGCTGGCACAGATGACTGAAAGTTGGTGAAACAAGTGGAGTTTGTTTTCCTTTTGCATAGACTGGAATACAGATGAAAATAAGGTCCTGTGGGTGAAACATTAGATTTAGAGGGATGGAACCTCCCGCTATGAGGAAGGGCTGGGAGAGCTGGGGGTGTTCAGTCTGGAGGAGAGAAGGATCCAGGGAGACCTTAGAGCCCCTTCCAGGGCCTAAAGGGGCTCCAGGAGAGCTGGAGAGGGACTGGGGACAAGGGCCTGGAGTGACAGGACACAGGGAATGGCTTCCACTGCCAGAAGGCAGAGTTAGATTGGATATTGGGAGGGAATTCTTCTCTGTGAGGATGGGGAGGCCCTGGCACAGGGTGCCCAGGGAAGATCTGGCTGCCCCTGGATCCCTGGCAGTGCCCAAGGCCAGGCTGGACATTGGGGCTTGGACCACCCTGGGACAGTGGAAGGTGTCCCTGCCCATGGCAGGGGGTGGAACTGCATGAGCTTTAAATCCCTTTCAATCCAAACCTTCCATGATTCTATAGTTCTCTGCTTTTTTATCTCCTCCCCATCAGTGATTTTTCTCACAGGCTGTCCCCTCTCCTGGTCTGCACCTGGAGCAGCCATGTCACCACCAGAGGACCTGGCACAGGAAGGGCACAGGGGCTGCCACCATCAGTGAGGGGAGGGAGGAGATGGGATGAAGGAATCCAGTTCTGCTCCTACCACCCTCCCACTTGGCACTTCTCTTCAAAGCACTGTGCAAACATTAACTAATTAATCTTCCCAACACTCCTGGGAGGAAGACATCAACAGGGCTCTGTTCTACACATCTGATAAACACAAAGGGTGGTTGGAGGAGATGCCAGACAGCAAAACCTGCAGGTTACAGTGGTTCCTCTGCTCTTCCTGCTGCTCATGGCAGGACTGGGCAGGCAGGGGATGTGCCAAAAATCGTTCGTGCTGCATAGCCACGGAGGAGGGGGTGCAGGGCAGAGCAGGGACCATAGCAGAACTATGAGAGGGTAAAACTAGAGAGGAAGACGAGCCCTGTTGTCCTCACAGACAGACAGACAGATTCTGTTTCCAATTCCAGCTTTGATGGAATTTTGTAAATACCATGAAATTAGCTTAAATGGAAGGAAACCCTGACACTGCTGCTGAGGCATCCTGGGGGGAAGTATTGAGAGAAAGCATTTTGACTTTTAAAGAAATGGATTTTGACTTGCTCAGTTTGGCAGGTGAGTTCCCCAGAGGATGTGAAAAATCAAACCATGGGTTTCCAGCCTGAACATCCCCACACACTGCACCAGTTCTCATGTCCTTTAGCTGAGCTCTTTCTTCTCCACCCTCGTGTTTACCCAGGAATGCATCACTAGGCAGCCGCTGCAGCCCCTTCCTTTCAAACAAGCCAGGCATCCCTGGGATTTGCAGTCTGGCTGTGATCCCTCAGGATTTGCCTCTCTGGGATCCTGCATTTAATGCTTCCTTGCCTTCATTCCTAAATCTTCTTGGAGCTCCCTGCGTGCCAGGATCCCATTCCCTGGTCCACACGGTGTGCCCCGCATTCAGGACTCCTGGCAGCCATCTCTGGGAAAGGACCCTGGCTGCAGAAACATCCCCACACCAAGGGATGCAGATCCATCCAGGGAACCCCACCACAACTACTGGGGCTGGCTGGGGACCTGCCCATAGCCTTGTTCTCAGCCTCTGGCCTCTTGGGCTTTTCCAATCTGCCTGTTTCAGGGGATACCCAGGGGGTGAGATCTCCAAAGCCCAGCTAAAGTCCTCGTGTTTTCCTGGGAACTGAGTTCAGTTGGTCCAGTCCAATTGTTTCAAGGAGAGACTTGCCTGCTGTGCCTGAAATCAGAATCCCTGAATTTTTAAACACAGCAGCACATGAAGGCCAAAAACTGAGACCAGGGGCTCTTCTCAGCCACTGCCCACAGGCCTGGAGAGACACAGCCCATGTGCCTTGGGTCTCAGTCCCCTTGTGGGGTTTTTCTGAAGGTGGAGAACCCTGGCAAAAACCTGCCATGCACTGGCTGGACTTTGGGTTGGGCCCGGACCCACCTCACACCGACACAGATGCACTTGGCAGAAGGGCATGTGTTTTGTTCTGGTTCCCCTGCACAGAGGCAGATTCTGGGATAATTCCTCGTAGGGGCCCTGCACCAACCAGGCACAGTGGGAAAGCTCCTTGAAGGTTTCTGCTCAGCTGCCTCTGCCCAGGGACACCTCACTGCTCCCCAGAACCACAGAAAGGTTTGGTTTTCTGGTGTTTTCCCCACAAAACTGGTCTGGTGCAGCACAGGAGAACCCCGGTGGGTACCAGAGAGGAAAGGGAAGGTGACATGTGCAGGGGTGGCAGGACAGCCATCTGCCCAGGGTGGTAACGCTGAACCTCCAAGTTCCTCACCAAACAAGGATGAAACCCAAAATCCTGATGTTTCCAAAGAAAAACCCAGCTAGGAAGGACGTCTACCCCTGGCTGTCAGCACACAGGCTCCAAGCACCTGAGGCCCTTCTGAGGGAGCTGTGGGCTCTCCTTTCTCTCTAACAGGACATTTTTTATCAGCTTGATCCCATTCTTGCCATTTCCTGACCCAAAGCACACCCACCTCCAGCAGTCATGGCCCCCAGGCACCAGCCAGACCCAGGGCAGCCCCTCTGTGTCACCTGGGCAAAGCTCAGCCTAGGGCTCAGACAGGTGCTCTGCAGCAGGAGCAGTGCTGGGGCTCCCATCTGCTCCCACACCAGCTGTGTCCCACCTGGGAGGGGATGCAGGAAAATAAGAGCCTTTCCCAGTGTGGTTCAGGGGCCTCTATTGAGGACTTTGAGTGCTAAAGTTACCCATTTACTCTTGCACAACTTGCCCAGAGAAGCTGTGGCTGCACCTGGATCCTTGGAAGTGTCCAAGGCCAGGTTGGATGGGGCTTGGAGCAATGTGAGATAGTGGAAGGTGTCCCTGTCCACAGCAGAGGGTGGCACTGGATGGGTTTAAGATCCCTTCCCACCCAAACCAGTCTGTGATCTCCTCTGCTCAGCTCAGCCCCTGGTCCAGGTACCTGTGTGGCAGCAATGCCTTCTGCAAACAGCTGGGAACAGCTGTCCCCTCACCACAGAGGGGGAAACTGAGGCACAGCAGCACACCCAGAGAGGTGTGCAGTGCTGCATCCAGGTGTGCAGCTTCCCAGCTCCCTCAGTGCCTCTGTCCTGCCAGCCCAGCATGACAGAAAACTCTGTTTCAGTCTCTTGTATGGCAGGTAATGGGCAAACATGCAGCTGTGGGGTGCACCAACACGGGAATGCCCGGAGTGTCTGCAGCTTGTGGTGGAGCAGAGCTGAGACCAAAGGTGGGAGGCTGAGGAAAGCCCAGGGTTCTGCAGCTGAAAAAGACCTGAGTTACCCACTCCAGGAAAGTGATCTGGGGAGGGGATGGAATCACAGAATCACAAAACCACTAGGGTTGGAAAAGCCCCCTAAGATCATCACGTCCAACTGTTCCTCCAAGCCCACCATTAACCCATCTCCCCAGGTGCCATATGCACAAGACATCCAGGGATGGGGATTCCATCACTGCCCTGAGCAGCCTGTTCCATTGCCTGACCACCCTTTCCTTCCATAATATCCAACCTAAACCTTCCCTGCCACAACTTGAGGCCATTTCTTCCTGTCTTAAAATATATATGGGGACACCAGCAGCCTCTGCAGACCCCTCTATGCTTTGGGAACACGGGATGAGCATCGGTGCCCCCCTCACAAGGTGGGCAGTCCACATTCCCGAGATCTGGGGTGCCCAGGTGGCTTCAGCCTGCCCCTTTGATCCAGTCTGGGAATCAGCAAACAGCCACCCATGGCTGAGGCTGGAGCAGCTCCCTTGGGAGCCGTCACTGCAGATATCACAAATCCCCACAGCTCAAGCCTTAACCAGCTCCTTCTGGGTCAGGGCTTTCCTTGCTGCGGAACACAAAAAGCGGGCAGGCTCCGTGCCCCGTGGCCATCTGCTCCCACCGCTGCCTGCACAAGCATCACAGCCCCGGCATCAGCCCCAGCTCCCTGGGCTCACACCCTGCCAAGAGCCCAGCAGCCTGGGGAGCCAGGGCAGGCTGATGGCAGTCGCTGGTGGGCACCCAGCAGCCTGAAAACAGTCACAAGGACTCTGCTTCAGCACTGGGCGAGGGAGATGTGGCTGAGCTGCAGGTGGGAGGACAGGCTGTGGGATGCAGGAGGGATACAGCTGTCTCAGCATGCACACAGCTCCATAAATCACACGGAATTAATGTGACCCCTCATCCCCAGCCTGTCTCACGAGCTGGGAGAAGTTTTCCTCCCGGGGTGTTCGGCACAGTCCCGGCAGAGTGATTCTGAATCCTGGGATGCAGCTGAGGTGGCAGAAGGGCTCCCTGGCACTGCTGCTGCCCTGGGTGTCTGTGGGCACCCTGCACCCACCCCCAGCTCCCAGGGCCTCAGGAGCTCCCTGTGGAACCTCCTCTACCAAGGCAATTCCTCCCCAGTGTCTGGGGGTCAGAGCACTGCTGGGGTCCTCTCCTTGGACACTGGACAGCTGCTCCCAAGGTTCTCCTGGCATGAAACACCTGACTGCCGACCTGGCACTGCTCTTCCTGAGCCAGGACATCAGGCAGGTGTTGGGTGAGGCCCTGGGCCAGCCCCAAAAGCACAGTGAGAGTGACAATGGAGAGCCACAGGTGCACATCCACTGGGTCCAGGGACAGGACAGGATGGGGTGGCCAGAAGCAGCCCTGGGCTCACCCCAGCAGGGCAGGGACAGCTCCCATGGACTGAGACACACCTGAGACACAGACTGCTCACAGGACAAGCAGGTTATAAACAACCAAAGCCCTTTCACCCCAAATTTATAACAGATGTGCCTCAAATCCCTCTAAAAGTATCTCAGAACCAGGATGCACAGCCCCACCCTACACTGCTGCACCTGCTCTCAGTAACTCCCTGTTGCTGCTGTCCCCACTGGTGCTACAGCACCTTCTACCTGGCCTTCAGAAAAAAGGACAGGAAAAAAACAGCAGCAAAATTATCTTTTTTTTTTTGCTTGCAAATGCTGGTTTGCAAAGCTGAGCCAGCTGCTGCTCCACAGGTGAGGGGGTACCTGGCCCCCAACCTGGCGCTGCTGGGCCTTGAGACCCCTCCAGATTCCCCAGCCTGGGTGGGGGTGAAGCAGAGGGGCTGTTCTGTCACACAGCAATTCAGACCCAAGGATGCAGGAGCCCCTTTGGGGGGACCACAGCACGGCCCCCACACCCTGAGCCCAGCCAGAAACCCCTCTGAAGCATCTTCCACACTCCATGAGCCCAGCCACGAGCCTCTCTCCAGCCAAGCTCCACATGCTGCAGGGACACTTTGCACTTCCACAGGAAATTACCAAACCTTTTCCCCAGCTCAGAGCTCAATTTATTCCTCCCCACAGCCCCACAGCACTTTCTGGTGCATGAACACTCAGTGTGGGGTCCCCATGCCCAGCTCCTGCAGTCACCCCAGCCTGCTGTCCTGTTTTTAATCAGCAAAGCTCTGGCCTCCTGATCCCAGCATTCCTACGAGGTGCCAAACAAGTTGGAAAATCAGAAGGCAGCAAATAAACCTCGACATGCGGTGTTTACAAATTCCTCAGTCTTGGGCTCTCTAGATGGCCAAACGTGACAACTGATTGTCCTGCTCCCATTTCCAAAACCATCTCAGTGCCCCTCTGCAGAACAACTCCTGACTTCCCAGAGCACGGGGAAGCTGGGCCACGGCTGCTCTGTGCCAGGGAGGACAGAGCCAGGGCCACCTGCATGGCCGGTCCCTGGGGCGGGGACATAGGCGTGCCGGGGACTCAGGGCCCCACCCCTTCCAGGTGAGTCTGTCCCTGCTGAAGCTGGAGGGAGCCATGGGCGAGGGCGTGGCTCAGCCCTGCCCTGGATGTCCGCAGGGATGGACCCCTGGAGGAGCACTCGCCATCGCACCCTGCTCCAGGTCAGCCCCTCGCAGCCAACCCCAGCCCTACCCCGTAGGCACGCTGCCCTCTCCGGCAGCCCTGGCACTCCCGGGAGCGATGCAGGCCAGGGATGAGGCCGGCTATCCACGTTCCAGGACTGTCCCTCGGTCCCCGCATGCTCAGGCGTGCCCACACTCACGCACCAGACACGTGCTGACACAATTTCCCGGGCTGCGACAACGAGCCAGAGCCACCGCAGTGCCCAAGAGAAGGGGGAGTAAAGGAGAGGGAGACAAACCCCTTGGGAAGTCCCCAGGAATGCTCAGGTGCCAGCAGCAGGCTGGGGACACGCAGGATGACAAAGCCCCTGGCAGACAGGCTCCCTGGGATCGCATGGCTCCCTCTCCAGAGCTCTCCTCCACATTCCAGTGGCCCCCGGAGCTGGCCTGGGTTGGGTGGGCTGCTCTCCTGAACCCAGTGATGGCAGCAGGACAGTGGCTTTCCTAACCTTGGCACCGGCACCGCCACTGCCCCGTGGGCCAGTCCCTATGTGTCCCTTGCACAGGGCAAGGGACAGCTGAGCAGAGCAGGAGCGGATGCAGGTTCCTGGCTGGCCACGGTCCCAGGGGCTGCCTGCACCCCACCAGCCTCGTGGCATGGAGGAGTTGGGGGCACCTGGAGGAGTTGGGGGCTCACAGAGGAGCTGGGGGCATATGGAGCAGGGCTGGCAGCAGCAATTCTCCTCCGAGGCTGCTGTCACCTCCAGCTTGTGCCACCTGGTGTTTTTAATGAGGTGGACACTGAAAGGTCACGCCTTCTTCCAGGGATGCTTCTGCACCTCAGCTCTGGAGATGTTCTTCTCCAAATCCCTTTTAAGTCACTTAAACCTTTTGGCGCCTCAACTCCCCATTGGTAAAGCAAGGCTTATCCCATTTCCTCTGCCTGGCTTACTGGGGGAGCTCATAATCCCTGCAGGACTGGAAAAGTCTGTGAATATGGATATCTGTCTGCCTGGCACAGTGGGGCCCAGGCTCATTAGGGACTAACGTGCTCACTGTGCTGTGTCTGGCAAGCAGAGCCTGATGCTGTGTGTTGCTGTGCTTGGAACTGGGAGGGGAGCAGGGATGATGCAACACACACTTCCCAGGCCTCCTTGACATTTTGATCCATTCCCATGTAACAAGGGTGGTCAGCTCAGCTCAGCCACCCACAGACACCAGTTTACCTCGTGCCATTATCTGACAACCACCCCTTTGCTAAGGGGTCAGGACAGGTGGAAAGCACCCTTCCCAGGCAGAGTGGCTGCAGTGCTCCTGTGTTCACACATATTTACATCGTGGAGAAGAACAACACCTCAAATGAGAGGAATAGTCACCTAAAAACACCCTCTTCTCACGCTTTCCCTGCTGTGTCTTTGTGCTTGTCCTCCAGGGATAGCCGTGCAAGGATGTGAATAACCAGAGAGTGCCCTGAGGAAACGAGGTGGTGCTGGCCTCAGCTATCCCCCAGACACCCCTAAATCACCCTACACCACCACCCTCAGACCCTAAAAACTCTAAACCATCATAGCTGAACGTTTACCCCTTTGCTCCTCCCACCATGGGGGAGCAGCAGAAACTCTACAAAAAGGAGGGCAAGGTAATGGGGCTGCTGCACCAAGTGCCTCCTGGGGAAATCTGGGGATTATGCAAAACTTGTTACAGGTGTGGAAAGGGAGGGATCCTGGTAGAAGGGGAGGAACAAGCATTCAGTCTGTTCTGCCTTCTTGGTTTCCCATCTGGTGCATCCTATGTGGGGATCCAGAGCTGGTCATGAACTTCACTGTAGCCTGTGAGTGCAGCAGGCAGTGTTGGAGTCAGATCCTGGAGAGACTGAGGGTCTAGGAACAGATTCCAAGGAGATTCAGGTAGGGCTTTTTCCCTGAGCTGTGAGCCTCAGGAGTAGGATTGGCCTGTTCCTGCTGCCTCTCTCCCTCCTACTCTGGCTGTGGGTGTGTGCTCAGCAGGGACCTGGCCACAGCACTGGGAAGAAATTCCTTAACCACATCCCTGGAGCCTTCAGCCCACAGCACTGAACTACTTGGAACAGTCCTGGCCAAGGACACGCTCAGAAATGACCCTTGGGGCAGGAGAGGCCCAGAACCCCATCAGTGCTGGGCTGATGGGTGCTCTGTGAGAGTCCTGCAGCTCAGGGGAGTCACTGTCCCAGCTGTGGCTGGGACACAGGGCTGGCACAGAAGCTCTGTGAGCAGGCCAGGGAAGCTGCTGCTCGAAGTGATGAGTGAATGTAAGATGAGGATTTATTGAGCTCTCCCTAGTCCTGCCTTTGGGACCATTTGTCATCAGGGCAGCTCGTGCTGCTGGCTGAGAGTGCAGTGGCTGCCAGGCAGGGTGAGCTGACATCACCAGGAACACCTCCAGAGCCAGGAGACCATCTGGATGCCACAGAGCACCAGCTGGAAATGGCTTCTGACCATGTCCTCCTTGCCCCCCAGCACACATGGAAGTGACTACAGACACCATATCCCTGTGGGAGCTGATGTGGCATCTCGTCACATGCCACTATCGGGGCCCTTCCTTTCGCAGCTCTCCCATGGGGCAGGATGCTCCACCCCAGCTTTGCCCAGGTTTAGCAGCAAGCGTTTCATTCAGGATTCTGGAAGCACCCGGTGGGCTTGGGAGGGCAAATTCATGTTCCCATACCCAGGTCCAGCCCCTCCTCCAGCCTGTCCCAGGGCTGGTGTCCTGCTGGGAGCTGGAGGGGCTGGGAGGGTGGAAGCTGCAGCTCTCTGCACTGATCCATGTGCTCTCAGCAGTCCTGGGTGTCTGTGCCTGCACCTGCCAGTGAGCAGGACTGACAGCCAGCCCAGCACAGCTCCTAGAGTGTGGGCACAGGAGCCAGAGCGTCACCTGCACGACGAGATGAGGAGGTGATGCTGTCGGCTCCTGCAGCCTGTGCCAGCAGAGCGGGGAGCAGGAGACCCGGGCCAGAGCAGGCCAGCATCCCCCATCAGAGGGTCAGGAGAGGGGCTGGTGCTGAGTATGGAGCAACACAGCAAAGGTGAGAGAGAGGCCACGCTCAGGGCAGAGGACGCTTCAGCCCTCGCCCACTCAGCAGCAGCTCCCCAGCTGTCCTCTCTTCCTTTTCCCATTTCCTCTTGGGACCCACAGACACCAAAGTGCCTCTTTCCAGACCTGCTACATCCTGGGCTCCTGCTGAACACTCTCACAGCCCAGTGGGGACTCAGGCAAAGGCTGTGGTACTTGTTAATGCAGCTCCTCTGTGGAAACACACAGCCAGGAGTGACTGATCAGCAAAAAACCCAGAACAAACACTCTGCAGGATGAGCGAGACAGAGCCACCCCCTCCCTCCACAGGGGACATGTGCTTCATCCCCAGGACATGGGACAGGCCGTGTCCCCACTCGCTCACCCCACCACTGCATACCCCTCTGTAAACACTGCCTGACTCGTTGGAAGGCACGTTTGGAAGAGTTATTTTTCCACTAAGAGTATGAAGTAGTATTTTTGGCAGTGGGGCCATGCATGTATCAGGGTTGCCTGGTCTCCTCCAGCTGGGGTGGGATGGAGAGCAGGACCAGGGGAACAGAAGCACTGGGCAGAGCCGGGGTGTCTGTGCTGGCAGCTGCCTCGGCTTCCCGGCCATCTGGTGTTATCCAGGAACAGCTGTCAGTGCCAGGCATGGCCAAAGGCGGTCAGAAGCACCAGAAGGAGTGTGGAAAAGTGCGAGGGGCAAGGACATGCAGTCACTTCCCCCTCTCACCTCCTTCTGCCTCCCCAGCAGCAGCATCCAGGCCCCAGCTCCAAAGGCTTTGGCCAGGGGCCTCTATGACCCTCATCAGCCAGGGGGTTTTGAATAAGCTGATGTTGGGAGTGGAGGCAGAGATGCAACAGGGCTGAAGTCAGTGGAAGCCCGAGAGCATCACTCCTGGAGAGGCAGCACTGCCTCCGAGTCCAGCTCCGCACAGACCCCCCTCAGGGTTCCCCATCTCACAGAGACACTGATGCCCTATTTGACATAGCTGGGGCCTGGGCTTGGTGTCATCATGACTCAGGAGCTTCTGGAACTCCAGTTCATACATTAAATTTTCCTCTGCTTTGAGGTCTCTGCAGGGTACAGCAGCAGGGCGGCAGCAACTGCCTGAGCAACCTGAGCTCTGCTCAGAGCTCCAGTGTCTACCAAGTCTCTGCCTTCATGGGGAGCTGAAGGGGTCAGCATCCTCTGGGATATGCTGTGAGGTTCAGTATTCCTTGGGATATGCCTTGAGAATCCGCATCCCTCAGGAAGTGCCTTAAGACTTAGCATCCCTCGGGAGGTGCCTTGAGGCCTCTCCTGCAGTTGCCCAATTGTCCAGACTGAGGGCAAAGTGTGAATGTGCAATTCGGGCCCCTGAAGACAGAGCCATCCCTGCCCCTGCATAAGCATCTCCTCAGGGCAGGACACTGAGGGTTACTGTGCCTCTTGTGCCTGAGCTGCATCAGAAGAGACAGGAGGAGAGTAAATACCTCCCTCTCTCCCCAAATAACAACAGAGCCCTGATTTTGGAAGATAATCCCCCCAAGGAACCTCAGCCCAAAAAGGGTTTAATTCACTGCTGACAACCCAGGCAGTTGCTGCATCACCCAGCACCTGCAGGAACCTGGTTTGTCATTAGGGCTTCTGCAGATGGTCCCATTCTGGAGCTGACTCTGAGGTGCTCACCTGTCCCAATCCAAGCGGCACTCACACTCTGGGGCTCCTCCCCAGGGATGGTACTGTGCTGGGACCCTCCAGGACACCGCATGTGCTGGCACCTGTGGGGTCCCTTACTGCCCCAGAAGGCACATGGACCTAGGAAAGAGGTCACTGGGGTCACTGCCACCAGCACTGCCACCAGCCCTGTCTCTGCCATCAATCCTGTCCCTGTCATCAGCCCTTTCCCTGCCATTAGCCCCAGAACTGCCACCAGCCCTGTCCCTGCTGTCAGGCCCAGTCCCTTCACCAGCCCCAGCTCTGCCTCCAGCACACAGCCCAGGTAGGGCCTTTTTCTCCTCCTGCAAAGTCTGGCACCTTCAGGCTCTCTGTGACTGAGCCCCACCAGCCTCATGTTGCCCATCCATCCCCTCCTCCCTGCCAGGGCTGGGGACATGGCCCAGCTCAGGCTGTCCCTGTCACTGCAGACTGAGTGAGCTGAACAGAGCTGTGTGGGGAAAGGCTGAGGTTGGTCCTGCTCCTGGAGTCCCATGGCTGTTGTGGCACAGGGTGGGCACCAGCTACCAGCACCAGAACACACCTGGCTGGCAGGGAGGTGAACGATGCAGGGCAGCCCTTGGCCTCAGCTGAGAAACAAGGGACCAGCATCCCAAGGAGCACAGGAAGGGATGGCTCCAGGGTCTGCTTCTGCCTCTGTGGGATCCCTGCCTAGGCCTGCTGTGATCCAGGAGGAGGAGAGGGATGGGAGCGGGTCAAGTGGCACCAGGTCTGGGGAGGGTGGGCAGCCCCAGCCGCAGCACGGAGCAGCCTCCTGAGGCTCTCTGTGCCCTGTTCATACAGGAATGCACAGAACAGGGTAGTGGCATTGCCAGTGCTCAATAACCCTCACTCTGAAGTGCTATTACAAGTCCCTTCTTGGAGAAAATACTTTTCTCATGCCAAATGTCCCTGATCCCTGTTAAGATGCCCAGCTGTTGGAGAGCAGCAGTGGAGATGGGAGGATGGTGTCCCACAGGAAGCTCCAGCAGCTCTCCAGACTGGAATGCCAGCTCAGAATTCCAGAGGACAGTCAGGGCCCGGGTGACAGCTCTCTGGCTGAGATGCATCAGCTTCTGCCATCCTTTGCTCTGTAGGTGGGGGGGTGTGCAGGAGAGGGGCACTCAGAGGGGATGGGTCAGCACAGAGCCTCCTCTGCTGCCTGGCACAGGAGAGAGAGGGGCAGATCTCCCTGGGCTTCCCTCAGTCCCTTAGCAGCCTTCATGAGACCACAGATGTGACAAAGCTCTCTGGCACCTGCAGCATCCTCTGAGGTCCTGCTTCCGCCTCCCCACTGCCTGCCAAGGCTGAACCTTGTCCCAAGCTGACAATCCCTCCTGGACCTGCAGGACCTGCCATGGGAAGGGTGCAGGGGATGCTCTCCCTGTGCTTCCAGCACTGCCCTAATCCTGCACCCCTGCACTGATCCTGCACCTCTGCACTGATCCTGAATCCCTGCCCTGATCCTGAATCCCTGCACTGATCCTGCACCCCCGCTCTCCCTTGAAGCAGCGCTCTGCCCAACTCCTGCCCCCAGATCTCTGGCATCCTGCTGTGCCATGGGCTCAGCACTGGTGCCATGGGCAGTGCCCTGTGCCACCACAGACTGCCAGGAAACCCATCCCGACCTCACCACCTCTGTTCCCACCTGCATGGCACAGAGAGATCACAGGAATGGGAACAGCCTCTCCAGCCCCCTCAGAACCAGTGCCCTGCTGAAGGGGTGGCTTTGAGCTGCTGAGGCTTTGGCCACAAATTCTCCCACAGCTGGTGATTCCTTTCCAGTCCCACTCAGCTGGTCCTGAGGACCAGCCTCTCCTCATAATCCCTGGTTTTCCTCATCTCCAGGACTAATAGGTCCCAAAGAACAGTGCTGAGCTCCCTGTGGAGCTCTCTTGGCTCTGATGTTCGTGGACCAGAAACAAGGGCTCCCTTCCAGATGTACACCACCCAGTTCTCCTTCACCTTCTCCCTTCCTGCTCACCTCTGTCTACTTTATCCTTCATCCCCAGCACCCCCCAGCTGGTGCGGGCTGTATTCCTGAGTCCCAGCACTTGGGCAGAGCTGCTGAAGTCAGGATTCCCCAGGGCAGAATATGCCACATGCCACCAGCAAGAGGGAAGGGCACTGCTGGGGACTCATCCACATGGAGAGAGCTGCCCTGGGAGTCTCCAGAGGCCACAGGGCTGGTGACAGCTCCCTGGATGGCTGAGGGGCCCCTTCCTGAGCCTCCCGGCCCTCACAGACCCTGTCAGCTCCAGCTTCCTGCCTGGCTGGGTTTGGAACCGTGGCCAGCTGCCCGCCCGAGGGTCCTGCCTGCTGAATCCCCTGGATGCCACAGTGCCCTTGCCAGCTGCATGGGTCACAGCATGCTCAATGTCACCTTCCTGAGCCATGCTGGGAGCAGGCGGAGCTGGGGAGGCAGGGACAGCACAGCTCCAGGGGCAAGAGGTGCTAGAGGCTCCCGAACCTCTGATCCTGCACCAGCAGCAGCTCCAGAGACCTCTGCTGACATTCAGAACCACAGGCTCGGATGCACAAGGTCTACATTTGCAGTTTGCAGCAGGGAGCTCAGGGACTTTTGTTTGTTTTCACAAATGGGAAGAAAACCCCACATTTAGCTGCAGTCACTCTTCATTCCCAGTGGTGACCAACCAGGGAGCTGCTCCTTGGCTGTTCCCAGTGACCCTCCCTGCTGGCACAGGTGTACCCTGGTTGTTCCATCGGGAATGTCCCTCCCTGTCCGTTCCAGTGTGACCAGAAGGGGTTGCTGCATTGGGAGCCAGCTGTGCTGTGTCACACAAGGGCCTGAAAGCCAGGAGTGGGCTCCAGCTCAGCCCCTGCCCAGCCTGGAGTGGGGCCTCCCTTCCCCTGCCCGGGGGCACAGGGGTGTGACAGCAGCAACTCAACAGAGCTAAAAATAACCACTCTGGTCCCCCAGCTCGCACCACAACACCTTCACCTGGCACCAGACCTGCCGAGGCTCAAACCACTGCAGAAGCCAGCAGCAAACACAAGTGAACACCCAGGGACACAGTTTGGGCAGCTCTGGCAGAGCCCTGCACTGTCCTCTTTGTGGGGAGAACTCTCAGAGCTCCCCTGCAAGACGCAATACCCACAAGATGCTGCTGATCAAGACTATCATAAAAATAGCCAGCAAGACACTCAGGTGTCCCCAGAGTAGCCTGTGAGTGCCATCAGTGTTCCTGTCCACCATAGCCACCTTCCCATGGAGGATGGAGGTGCCGGAGTGTTGCTCAGGCTCTGGCTTGACCTCTCTCTTAGGAGTCCCAGCTGGTGGCAACTGTGCCTGGGCTCTGCAGTTCCTTGGGCTCTCTGCCATAACCCTCGATGAGCCACAGAAAGTCCGCCCAGTAAGGAGAGCCCCTTGTCTTGTGCTCACAGCTGGCCAGGGCCCAGGTGTCCCCAGGAGCCAGCCCACCCCATTGCACCATGTCCCACGCCCCGTCCCAGCCCTCTGGGGGCTGCAGGCAGGCACAGAGCCCAGTCAGGGGTCCCAGGTTGCGTTCTCAGCCCAAACACCTTGCTGAAGGGACTTTATGTTTTTGCATCTGGACAACACTGTGGGATCAATGGGATCAATGGCAGGTGCCATCACTGCTGATCACTGAATAACGTTACCGTACACAATTCTTCATCAATCCCTGCTCCACCCACTCCAAAAATGCAGTTTTGCCTTACTGTCTATGGGCAGGAATTTCATTCCAGGTGATTTCTCCCAGGGACTCGCTCCCTCCATGGGAGTCCTGGCAGCATTTGAAACCTCCAGAGCTGCCAAATGTGACTGACACCTCTACTGAAGAAGTCCCACTCCTCTGTGTGCTTCCAGAGGAGCACAGACTGAATCACACAATCACATAATATCCTGAGTTTGACCCACAGGGACCATCCAGTCCAGCTCCTGTCCCTGCAAAGACACCCCAACAACCCCACCCTGTGCATCCCTGGAGCGCTGTCCAAACGCTCCTGGAGCTCTGGCAGCCTCGGGGCCGGGACCATTCCCTGGGGAGCCTGGGCAGTGCCCAGCACCCTCTGGGGGAAGATTTCCTAATATCCAGCCCATGCCCCTCTGAGCTACCCAAACTCCTGCGATCCATTGGGTCAGCAGAGGCTCAGAGCTGGCCCAGGGGGAGATCCCCAAACTGGCTGGTGGTCAGACACTCTCTTCACTGCCCTCCTGTGCTCCAGAGCACTGCCATGACTCAGGATGGCAGTGAGATATATTTATACTTATAAATTTGGAATCAAAGACCCATCAAGTCATTAAAACCCTGCTTTTCTTGCCCAGCTCTGGGCCTGTTGGTGCTCCCACAGCTCTCACGTGGCTAGGGCTAGCAGATGAGTTCTGCCAGCCCTGCTCTGCCAGCATGGGAAGAGGAAAAGCTTGATTTGCAAGGAGAATGATAGATTTGTGAGGACCTCTGACAGCCTGGGGGACAGTATGGCAGCCAGGGCCCTGTCAGGGGTGGCCACTGCAGGTGACAGGGATGGGATGAGAGGAGCAGAGCAAGGGAGTGAATGGCTTCCAAAGCTGCATTTGGGGGCTGTATCTGGGGGTTTCAGAGCCAACTGAACCTCTCCTGCCTTGAGAGCAGCCTGCAGGGTCACAGCCCTGTCCCTTGGGGACAGATTGGCTTTTGTCACTCTCTCTTCTACTCTGGTCACCACTCAACCTGCCAAGCCCTTCCCAGGAGATCCCTAGGCTCCCCCACCTTCACAGAACACAGGGACCCAGAGTCCCTCCTTCAGAGGTGACATTTTACTCCTCTGCCTGAGACAAAAACTCGTAGAACCTCCCAAGTTTTTCCCTCCTAGTTGGGTGTCCCTTTCCAACTCCAGAAATACCAGCAGCCTTTTAGTTCCCATAAGATCTCAGAGGGACTTGTTAAGATGACAGGTGAACTGTACCTAAAATGAGCTCAGGACCAGGTGAACCAGTCTCTGAGGGTCAGAAACAGCCTCCCAACCTAAAAGAAGTGCTGAACATCCATATATCTTTCCATGGGGTTCATATCCTGAGAATGTCTGTCATCTGTGCCCACTGAAAGGAGCAATATATTCTGTTTTATCACTCTCTGTGGAAGTTGAAACCCTTTGGCAAGGTTTCCCCTATTTCACTCATTGTATTAATTTCTTGGATAATTTTTTCAATGAAAGCCCTGCAATTGCTTTGACTCTTTGTGGGAAATGAGGATTTTGGGTTGGATGAACATTGAAAAGGAGGAAAAGAAAGAAAGAAGAAAGAAGAAATCTCTCACCATAGGGACCTTGTGTTCAAGTTATATGTCATAAATTGTTATGCCACATGGATTTATCTCTGATGCAGGCAGTATACTGCTTATGGATAAATAGGAAAGTGTGGAGTTAGGGGAAGGCTGAGCTCCTGCAGGTCATCACTGCTGCCAGGGCTGTTCCTGCTCCTGGACTTGCTTAAGGGCCTTGCAAAGGTTCTCCCCTCTACCACATCCTGCAGACAGGTCCTGCAGCCACTCCTGCTCCACACCCTGCCTATGAAGCCCTCTGGGAAGCAGCCCTTTCACAGGACACTCTGTGTGGGGTGTGCTCTAAGCAGGTGCTGTTGTTTTGAGGTTTCAGCAGAGATCTGAGATCCTGCACCTGTGTCAGAGCTTTGCTGAAGGTGACTTGCAAAAGGAAGGGACTAAACATGGAATAGTGGTTAGAGGAGACATGGGAGAGATGTGGGATGTGCTGGGGTCATAGTGACAGTGATGGAGTTGTCAGCAGTCTCCAGGCTGAAATCCCAACTAAATCACAGTAGCACAGACCTTGAAGTTCATCTTGTTCCAAACCTCCTGCCGGGGACAGGACACCAGGTTGCTTGAAGCCCTGTCCAACCTGTCCTTGAACACTTTCAGGGAAAACCTCCAAGAATCAAACCTCAATAACCCTCTATGAACCTCCTTCCTGGCCAGATAAATGAGCTCCTTGTGACCCTTGTGCTTGGCAGGCTATGTCCCTCTGGCCACTCCGGAGACAGGAGAGGGCTGAGTCTTTCTGGGATGAGCCTGCACAAGTTTCACCTGCTGTCCTCGCTGTCCCCACATACCCCACACATGGCAGTGCTGTAGTGTCCCACACCACACAGGCAGTGCTGGGATGTCGTGCAGTTGGCTGACATGGAATCAAGGTGCAGGGGCTGCTTGCAAGGCTCTGTGGGGTGATTGCAGGCAGCCTGGGATGAGATGGTCACTGAGGGACCCCAGCTCCTCTCCAGGAAGCTTTTCCATGAATTCCTGGGGAGCAGTGTTCCCAGCGTCATGCTCTGCAGGACCGTGGTTGGCTCCGGTGCCGCTGTAGCCTGGCGTCACCAGGGCTGTTTGTTTCCCACTGTGTTATTCACTGACTCCATTTTCCAGCCAAAAGAGCTTTGCAAGTAATAGTAAAAAAGGGTGAATGGGATGGCATGGGATGATTAACCAGGACTGTGAAAGATGGACCAGCATCTGGGCTGCTGGCAGCACAAGCACCTGGGAAACAGGGCTGTGTCCCACACCCCATCCTCTGCTGGACGGGCTGCCCTGAGTCACTGAGTCACGTAATAGTTGGGGTTGGAAGTGACCTTAAAACTCATCCAGTCCCACCCCTGCCATGGGTAGGGACACCTTCCACTATCCCAGGTTGTTCCAAACCATGTCCAACCTGGCCTTGGTCACTTCCAGGAATGGGGCAGCCACAGCTTCTCTGGGCAGCCTGTGTCAGTGTCCTACCACCCTGAACAAAGTATTTGGCTCTCACAAACAGTCTCTCTTGTGTTGTTGTGTTCAGGTTTTTGATATCCTTACAGCAGAACCTCATGGATTTGTCCTTGCTCTCCCCACACCTCACCACGACAGTTGGGATTTGATGCAGTTCTGGACTATAAAAAACAAGCCCTGTCTTCCACTAGCATATGGTTCTCCTCGTACAACAACAGACACCAGAACTTTCAATTAAGTTTCTGGAAGCAGTGTTGAAGCACACATGACTCATTTCACAAGTGCACTAACGAGTGAAACGATCCCGCTTTTTGCCAGATCTCCACTCATCAGGAAACAAACAGTATCTGATGTCTTTCTTTATACACTGACGAAAACAACACCCTTCTCCGTCGCTGCCGAGCCTGGGTAGAGATCGCCCAGCTAAATATTCTAATATTTGATAACAGCCCTGTCAGCACGGAACTGACTCATTCCATGGCATGTGCTGCTCCCTGAGGATTGCTCTCAGCACAGTGAACAATTAGCAGCTTCATTCATCCCAGCTTGAGAATGGCAGATAGTTACAGGACCATGGGCACGCTCCTGACGGGAGGGATTTATCAACACTCCTAGTTGTTGCTCCTGTAATTAATCTCATGCTATTTCCACACACACTCACTCACCCTCTGCTCCCACTCTGCTCCTGGCTCCCAAACAGTTTTTTATGCTCAGAATGGCATAGAAATAATTTTGGTTTCTGATCAGTAACATGGAAATGATCAGGCAAAATTAAGATGCAATTTGAGGGCTGTGCTACCCAGCATTCCTTAAATCCTTTGGGACAGAGCAGAGGGGTCCAGCCCCATCCCCAGCTCACATTACCCGTGGGCCAACACAGCCCTGTGACAGCGATGTCACACCCCCCTCCATGTGCCTGGCCCCACAGCAGCCCAGGAACACACAGCTGCTCCATCCCCAGGGAGCTGCTGGTTCTTGATGTCTCAGGGCCGCTGCCTCTGGGACAGAGAGCAGCATCACTCTGGGCATTGCCTCCTGGCAATGGGAACCCCTGGCAATCCAAACCCTGCCGTGCACCTCCTTCCTGACACTTCCCAGGAACCAGACACCTGCATCCTCCAGGTCACAGGGAGAAGATGGCAGATACCAGGCAAAGCATTTCTGTATCCCACATCCTTGCAGAACAGACAACTCCTGGGATCTTCTGCCTCTAATTTTCTCCCTTCCAAGTCCCCAGACTTGGACTCCAACTGGAGATTTATTTTATTGGCTGTTCATTGCTACAGTTATGGCCAGTGTGAGGACGGTGTCCTCAGCACAAATGAATACAGCACTCAGTTCAGCCTCCTCCTCCCTGTAATTACTGCCCAAAAATTCACCATGGAAACCAGGAGAACAGGGGGATGCTCAGGAAGGGATGCTCAGAACCAACCCCAGTGTCCCCAGGAATCACCCCAGTGGCTCTGAGGGCAGGACCCCAGGGTTTGTCTGGCTGTGAGGAGCCATCCGAGGCTGCAGAGGGCTGGTCCTGCCACCCGACTGCCAGGCTGGGCTGGCCATCCTTCTGGGACAGGACAAACATGCCCCCAGAGCTGCCATTTGACTTTTGGGTCAAATGGCAGACCCCACGGAGGTGCTGCCACAGGGGATGGAGCACGGACACCTCTCACATCTCCATGGACACCATGAGGCCACCACAGAGGACATCCGTGTGTCACAGAATCCCAGGATGGTTCGGGTTGGAAGGGACATTAAGGCTTATCTCATTCCAACACCCTGCCATGGGCAGGGATATTTTCCCTCAGGTGTCCAACACTGGGGGGCACAGACTGAGACTGGCCTGAGGCGTCAGAGCTCTGCTGTGCTCTCATCCCTTCACTCTGGCTTGTGGCCCGTCTGGCTGGTGGCTCTGGCTTGTGGCCCGTCCTGCTCTGCTCTCCCTGGAGCAGATCCAGCAGCTCCTGGTTGCACAGGCAGATATCCCTGATATCCACACTCCTCATCAACCCATACCAGCCAGGAGGGACAAGTGTCCCAGCAACCTCCCAGCTGTGGCTCATCCATCCCAGCTTCCAGCACATCCTGATGCGTGCCAGGAACAGGGGCCTGGACAGGTACCAACCATTTGTGCTTCCCCATTTCCCCTGGTGCCCTGTGGCCTTGCTGCCAGGTGCCATCATTGCCCCGTGCCATCACTCCCTAGCTCTCCCAGTTTCTCTCCACTGGCTGGACATGGACACAGGGCAGGGGACACCTCAGTACAGGATTGCTGGGGAAGTTTTCCAGTTATTATTGTCACCCTCACCTTAGTTGTACTAGTGACAACTACGTCAAGATAGTTCATGGATTCTTTGTAGGAGCTGGGGAGATTTTTTCATGGAAAGGGGGGCCAGGCATTGGAATGGACTGCCCAGGGCAGGGGTGGAGTCACCATCCCTGGGGGGATTTAACAGATGTGTGGATGTGGCACTTGGGGATATGGGTCAGTGGTGGGCTTGGAAATGTTGGATGATGGTTGGACTTGATGATCTTAGAGGGCTTTTCCAATCCTAATGATTCCATGATTCTGTGAGATTTTTTTGTAACAGCTGCCCAGTAATGTTCCCACTGCATTCGGCCTTCAGCTCCCTCCTCCCAGAGCTACCACCACCCTTGTGGAGCTCAGGAGTTGGGACAAGGAACTTCTGTCTGCCCCACCGGCTGCCAAACCAAACCAGCTCCCTCTGCCCCTCTCAGCATTGCCCCAGGGAATCTGCTGCAATGCAGGAGGGAAGAATCACAGAATCACAAACTCACAGAATCACAGAAATTCCTGAGCTGGAAGGGACGCACAAGGGTCATTGAGTCCAACTCCTGGCCCTGCACAGGACACGCCCGGGACTCACATGAAATGATTCACCTGCTGAGAGCTCTCCTGGGCCAGGGTGAGGAGCTGAGGTTTGGTGCTTGGCTCAAGCAGAGCAGAGCCCAAACAATTCCCCTGCTCAGACCCAAGCCAGAGTGCCAAACCTGCTGCCAACTCCTGCTCACCTCCTCTGCACAGGAGAACCAGGGACGATTAGTACTGGATGAACGGGAAAGAATTGAAATCAGCTTGGAGACAATCCCCAGGCCGGAACAGAGGCAGAATTAACCAGCTTATTATTTTTATTTAATGACCGCATTGTGCTCCCAGATGAATAATTGGTGTGTGGGGCTCTGCGTGCAGGGCTGTTATGAAGTTTAATTCATTAGCGCTTGTAAAGTGCCTCGAACTCATGAGATGAAAGGTGTCCTCAGAGCGCCAGGAGCTGTTCCAGCTCCAGCACTGCGGATCTTTATTAAGGATATTGAACAACTCCTCTGTGCCAGCACATTGCATTTTAACTTCTTTATGGCTGTTTTTACAAGCAGGATCTCAGAGAGGTAAAAAAAAAGAAGTTGAAAGAGAAAGCCCCATCACAGCGCACAGAGCTGGCTCTGCACAGACACAGACTGGAGTGTGCCACCCTCAGCACTGCCATTGGGGACAGTCCCAGGGCTCTGTCCCCATCACCAGCCCCTCCATGGGGACTGGGAGCTGTGACAGCTGTGGGGATGTCACTGGGTGGGTGCTGAGAGGGGCAGGTGGGAAGAAAGGAAGGTCTGGAGGAAGCTGGGGGCTGGTTGCCTGCAGGGTCACAGCCCAGGGACCTGGTCTGTACTCCATGTCCTGAGTTTCGCTGGTGCAGGGGGAGGGGACAGTCCTCTGCATGCATGCATGCATGCATGCATGCATCCATCCATCCTGCTCTGACCTCCTCTGGTACAGCTTGACACCTGGGTAACAGGAAGATGCCTGATTTTCATAGAATCACAGAATCATGGAATGATTCACGGAGGGGACCTTACAGCTCATCCAGTCCCAACACCTGCCATGGCAAGGACACCTTCCACTGTCCCAGGCTGCTCCAAGTCCCAGTGTCCAACCTGGCCTTGGACACTGCCAGGGATCCAGGGGCAGCCACAGCTTCCCTGGGCAACCTGTGCCAGGGCCTCCCCATTCTCACAGGGAACAATTCCCCCCCAATATCCCATCTATCCCTGCCCTCTGGCAGTGGGAGCCATTCACTGTGTCCTGTCCCTCCAGGCCCTTGTCCCAAGGCACTCTCCAGCCCTCCTGGGGCCTTTTAGGGGAGGGGACTCTGGGGCCTCCTGGATCCTTCTCTCCTCCAGGCTGAACACTCCCAGCTCTCCCAGCCTGGCTCCTGACGGTGTTTCCTGACAGCCCCATTTTTCTGCTCTGCAGCCACTCGCTCCATGACAAAACCATTACACTCAGCCCAGCTCTGCTGAGGCCAGGAACACGGACCTTTTGGAACATCTGCTTCTTCCACATCCATCTTCCTGCAGCTATTGCTGCTATCTGGCAAGGAACCCTGGCTGTGAGTGCACAGAAAACCCTTCCCTGCCTTAGCCAGGTGGGAAGAGCTTTCCTTGTCTGAAGTGCCATCTATGGCATCTCCAATTACTGCTGTATTTCCCACCAGCAATGAGCTTGGAAAAGAATCTTTTTTAAATGTCCCACTGGGAGGAGAGCGAGAAACACCAACAAAGGACGCAGGACATGGCCAGGAAAGCAGTGACTTCTTCCCTTGAAGGAAAAATGGACCCTCAAAAGTGAAGGCCATGACCTCCTCACCTGCCTTCCACTCATCCTTTTCCTAATACTGCTGCAACCAGCAAAACTCTCCCATTTCCCTGGGAGCCTGCGTTCCCAGATGGCTCCATACAGCACACAGAGTGCAGGGAGAATCTCCTGCCTTGGAACACTGGGAACAAGCCATTGCCTTGCCTCTGCTCAGAGGAGAGGAGGACTCATTGCTTGCTTTAATTATCCCAAAGCCTCTTTACTCGGAGGAAAATAAAATATTTATCAGGGACTTGTGGCTCTGGCGAAGGAAATTATGCTCAAATTAATTTCGTAGATGCCTGTAAAATTTAATTGGCCTTAGTGCAGGGCAGTTTCTGTCTCTGAGAATGGGAAGGATTTCTCTGACCAGCACTTGGCCTTTGGAGAGCTGTCCCTTCCAGCATTCCCAGTGCTGCCCAGGAGTCAGCTCAGGCTGCTGTGCCTGTGCCACCAGTTCCAGCCCAGCCTGGCAGCCCCTTCCCCATGTCCCAGGAGCACATGGCAGCTGTGGAACAGAGAGGTTGATCTGTGTGGGAGCAGATGGAGCTGCCCAGCCCAGGTCCCCAGTCCATCCTCAGCTCCGCTCCCATCATCTGATGGTTGTGGCAGGTTCTCACATGCCTCTGGAGGAGCTCCTGGGAGATGTCCCTGACTTCTCTGAGGTTTTCCCATGGACAGCCTTTGGCCCTCTCCTAGTCCCCATTCCCTACTGAAATCCATCCTGTCCTGAAGCCTGAGCCCGGCTTGGCCCTGCCCTGGCAGTGTCCTTCCTGCCCAGGGTGTTCAGGGTGATGTCCCTCCTGGGCAGAGGAGCCTTCTCCAGACATGGAAAACCACATGGCCCATGATGGGATGTTGTGGTGCCACCATGGTGAGAGGACAGGCACAGGCACCCATGGACACAGTCCCTGCTGGGAAGGGGCCCAGGAGCACAGATTGTAACGACTGACCTGCTTGTTATCCCACACCAGCCTTGCAGAAAATCCCTCTTCCCACATGTGTGGAGTGATGTGCTCCAGCTCTTCACTCCTGAGAGTGATGTTTTATGTCCAAAAAAGGCCAAGGATGGTGAAACAGTGCTGCCAAAGGGATGGAGAGCCACTGTCCCACTCTGGATGTTCCCGACAGACAGTGGATCTGTCCCTGTGCTTTTCTGGGCTGTCCCACAGAGCCCAAGCCTGCTGTGCCCTGCCAGCCTGAGCACTGGTTTAGCTGGGAATCCAGCTCTCCAGGCTCCTGCACAGTGCCCTCACACCGTGCTTTTCCCATTATTGCTGACAGCTGTGACAGAGCTTGGGAAACAAGATTTCATTTTGCTCTTATCCCCAGAGCAGAAACACACGTGCCAGGGAAGAAATCTGAACCACAACCTGGAAATCCAGACGGATTCAGGTCTGGCATGGCAGGGATCACCCAGGGATCACCCATGATTTCACTGCTAAGTGAAATCCTACACTGAGATCAGAATCAGGGAGTTTGAAAACACATCCTATCCCCTTCATGCTGTCCTTGGGCTCCCAGCCCCACATGTGCTCCCCCAGCTCTGCTGCCTTCCCAGTAGTTTAATGGTTTCCTTTTCCAGCCAGCACTGCCCATGCAGGTTTTTCATTTCAGGATTAATGTCCCTGA
This sequence comes from Orthonyx spaldingii, assembly GCA_013397795.1. NCBI lineage: Eukaryota > Metazoa > Chordata > Aves > Passeriformes > Orthonychidae > Orthonyx > Orthonyx spaldingii. The sequence continues at coordinate 328,904 of VZTJ01001353.1, forward strand.
CTCCAAAAGCTTCCCAAAGGCTTCCACGGCCATCAAGGGGGTAACCTTTCCCTCTCTGGCAGGCAGGAACCTCCCCGGCATCACTGAGGGAATTAAACAGAGACATCAAAGACTCTGTCAGAACCAGAGGAAGGCAGAGACTTTCCAAATCCCAACAAAGTTTCTGTCAGATTAAAAGAGGACAAATCCTGCAGATTTCTCCTTCAAGGAAAACGAGGATGGAAGCATGAGGGTTGCAGAGGTCCGAACGGGTAGAGTGTAGCAGGAGTGAGGTGGGACTGGGAGCACAAAGGACAGCACAAAGTCTGTCCCCACAGGCACCCCAGAGCCACATCCCGCATGGGGGGGACCCTGCTGGCCCCGGGATCAGGCTGAGGCACCCATGGGGGACAGGCTGTGCTTGGTGTCCCCAAGGAGAGCCAGTTCCTGCCCTGGGATCCCACCAGTGCCCTTCTGCATTCCCACTCGGCTCAACCCAACCCTTCAATGACAAACACATCCCATCCCCTTCCCAAATCCATGTTTCTATTGGATGCATCAGCCTATGGATTGAATACACACCACGAGGCTGTGGATCTGTGGAGCGGCTGCCTGGATGGTGAGTGAATTTAGGGAATGTAAGCCAGGCAGACTCCGGGACACAAGGCTGTTGTGACAGGGACACTTCGGAGCATCTCAGATAATTAGCACTTAATTGGCTCCAACACCTTGATAAACTGTTCAAGTACCACGAGCTGCTCAATGTCCCTCGTGTCCCCACCAGTTTGGGCAGCCCAGCCCAGCCCGGTCTGGCTCCACGGGAGGCTGCACAGTTAACCCAGCCTCTCGAATCCTCTCCTCATCCTCAGGGGAGGCTCTTTATTTCCACCTTTCCCAGGTGAAACACATGGACATGCCAGCGATGAGAGACAGTCACATTCCAGGGGACTGAACATCAGAGACCTCTGGTAGTTGCTGGGGGTGGAAGGGAATGGGGAGGGATGATATGGGAGCCCAGGGCTCTGTGGAGTGGGATGCAGGGAATGGGAATGGTGTGGGAACCCAGGACAAGGTGGGACAGAAGTGTTGGGAATGGCTTTGGGAGCCCAGGGCAAGGTGGGATGGGAGGATGAGAATGACTGTGGGAGTCCAGGGCACTGCAGAGCGCTCAGTGCTGCGGTGGGAGGTACCAACCCCTTCCTCCAGGCTAGTGGTGAGTCCAGGACTGTCCCTGCCAGGCTGGGCAGGTGCTGGCAGGACCATGAGTGCTGGACATGGGCACTCTGAGCCTTGTCAGAGCCCTGGGACTCAGGGGTGTGACAGGGACTGAGTGTTGGTGAGCCCTCCTTGCCTGCTGGGAGCTGGGGGACCCTTGGAACAAGGGGTGCTCCCAACCTGGGACTGGGACTCCTCAGGCCCCACAGCACTGGCTGCACCACCTGTCCTCCCCTTGTCTGTGGCTGTCCTGTCCGTGGGATCCACGTCCAGCCCAACATGGCCAGGGCTGGGTGACGCTGCTCACCAAGGGGGATGGGCCCAGGGAGCTTTGGGGGTGAAGGGAGCATGAAGGGATCCCAAAGGATAGGATGATCTTCCCCAGTCCTGACCCCCATAAGAGAAGGATGAAGGGTGCTAAAGGATGGAGTGATCCCCCATAACCCTCTGCAGACCCTGGACATTCTGCAGGCAACAACCAAGAGACACCTGAGCTCCTACATGGAGGGAAAGGTCAGGAAAGAACAAGGAGACACCATGGGAGAACAGAATCCTTCAGGAGCAGGGACAGGGACACAGTGAGTGCAAACCCCCAGCTCATCCTCTTCTCCACAACACCACCCAAGCTCCCAGACAGCTCCGTGCTCCCTGGGAGCAGACCTGGATGAACGCACAGCCTGGCAGAATATACGGACAAACCCCAGGAATTATGGATGCAAGGATTATAGAAACCTTTCTAGTTGATGAGAACCCCTAAATTTCTCCCAAGAGGTCACTCTGGTCACCATAGTAGTGATTGGAGCTGGGATCTGTGCCAGGCAGGGAACTCTGCCAGCTCTGCTGCGGGCACCCCGCGAGCACAGGGCACTCAGCTTTGCATCCAGTTGAAAACAGCAGCAGCAGCTGAAGATGAAATCTAATTTTCGGGGGAAAATAGGAATGAAATGGAAGGTGGCTGCTATGTGAATGGGTTCACCCCCTGGTGAGCACTCACTGGGGCTCTGTGACCTCTGTCACACCACGGAGCTGGGTGATGTTCCTGTGCTTTTGCTCCTGCCACAGCCCCAAACTGGCAGCGTGTGGCAGAGGCCAGAGCAGGAAGTGCAGGGATTGAATCCCTGCCATTCCAGGGAGAGACCATGGGCTGGAGGAGGACACACCAAAGCACAGTTGGCCTCTCGCAGTCCTGTCTCCTACAAGCTCTTCTCCTCTTCCCCAAGTGCTTCCAAGCAAACTGTCCAGAATTGTGACTCCAGGATGCCCCAAATCCCCCCATGGTTACCGAGCCCAGGGTGTCTGGAACAAGGGAGGAGCCTCTGCTGTGTCCCTGCTGCCAGACACTGCCTGCGGGGCACTGCCACACCCTAGTGACAGCTCAGGTGAGGGACTACCCCAGAGCCACCTGGGGCTGCCTCCAGCCAGGAGGGCATCCAGGGAGATCCAGGCAGGAATTCCCAATGGATACACACCAACACTGGCATTCAGGGTCCATACCAAGATCCCTCAGTCAGGAAAGAGGACAGACTGCACACTCAGGCCCCACATCTTCCCTCCCTGTGTCCCTTAACTCTGTCCCTTAACTCTGTCCCATAGAAGTGGCAGGACATCAACAAGGAGGTGAAGTCCCTGCAGAAGCTGTGACACCCCAATACCATGGAGTAAGGGGGTGTCACCTGCAGGATCACAAGGCCTGGGTGACCCTGACCCATAAGTATGGCATGGATGGGGGATCAGGACCCATAAGTGGGGATTTAGGGGGTGTTTAGACGCATAAATGGGTGTTTGGGTCGCATAAATGGGGTTTTGGGATCTGTTTGTGTTCACAGATGGGGATCGGGGAGTGCTGGGATCCGTAAGTGGGGAGTTGAGGAGTGTTTGGATCCTTAGATGGGGGTTTGAACCTCACAGATGGGATCAGAGGTGCGTTGGGCCCCATAGACTGGGTCTGGGAAGTGTTTGCACCCACACATGTGAGGTTAAGGGGGAACAAGGACACACAGTTAGGGGTCGGGGGGCATTGGGCTCCATAGATGTGGGATTGAGGGGTGCAGGGGCCCACAGATGAGGATTTAAGGGACACCATCACCCACAGATGGGGGGCAGAGAGGTTTGTGATTCATATCTAGGGGTCAGGGTGCACTTGGAGGCCATGAGAGCCATAGCCAGGCTCGGGGCCAGTTCTGGCGTGGGGCCTGGTGTGGGGCAGGGGCCACCCCAGAAACGGTGGTGGAGCACTTGGGGCACATGTGGAGCAGGCAGTGACCTCTCCCTGTCCAGCTGGTCATGGAGCCCTGTCTGGGCTCAGCCCTTGAGGGTTACTGACAGGGACAGAGCTGTGGGGTGCCCCACGGATCCCCCCAGTGCCCCAGAAGCTGGTGCAGGAGGTGCATGGCTGGCTCCAGAGCAACCACGGAGAGCTGGAAGCATCCATGTGGGAACACTGCACAGAGAGGTTTGCAGGTGGGAGCACGAAACAATCCTTCACTGGACAAAACAGCTCCTAATCCTATTTTTATGCTGTGGTAGGAGCGTGCCCTGCAATTCCCAGGGAGGCTCTTACAGGGAGAGAGACATCAGGCACGGAAAAGGTAAAAGCCATCCTGAGCCCTGCAGCCGGAGGGAGGCAAGGCTGGGGAGGATGAGTTACGGGCAGAGACTGAGGGAATTTAATTTGTATAGCCTAGAAAGCCAATGCTGGAGGGGGAACAGGATCACACTGTATAAATATCTAAAGGGCAGCTGTGTGAGGAAGGAGAAAAAAAGTGACGCATGCAGCAGTTGTGGGAGGGACGTGATGGTCCGTAGCCGGGAACAGCTTCCCGAGGGAGCAGTGCGCTGGTGCAGCCTGGTGGGCAGGGAGCAGGGAGGGTGCCAGAGCTTGCCTGGGCTTCCAGGGCAGGAGCAGGCAGGATCAGGAAGGAGCAGCCTGGCACGAGCAGTTGGTGGCCCTGACAGGGCTGGGAGGCTGTGGTGGCACTATCCCCACAGCCCCCAGCACTGACCAGTGGTGACCAGACATCTGAGGTGCTGTTCCTGCTGGCTCAGCACAGTTCCAGGCACCCTGACAGAGCCTGACCTCTCCATTTCCTCTGCCACCACAACTTCCCAAAGGATGGAATTATTAAGGTTGGAAAAGCTCTCTTAGATCATTGAATCCAACCCTTAACTCAGCACTGCCAAGTCCACCACTAACCCATGTCCCCAGGTGTCACATCCACATGTTTTTTGACCGCTTTCAGGGATGGTGACTCCACCACTGCCCTGGGCAGCCTGTGCCAGTGACTTTCCATGAAGAAATTTTCCCTAATATCCAATCCAAACCTTCCCTGACACAATCTGAGGACCAAGGCATTGAAAACCCGAATCCTTTCTAGCACAGAAATTCCCTTCAGAATTCCAGCCTGAGGCTGACCTGCTTCCCCTTGGCCATAAGAAACCTGCCCAGGCTGGTTTTAGGTGTCCTTGGAGCACAACCCTCCCTGGCTAGGCTGTGTGGGATGAGCAGAAACCACAGTGGTGCCAGAAAGGAGTGCGCTCCATCCCTGTCTGTGCTCCTGCCCCTCTCTGCACTCTTCCCTGCAAATTTGAGCTGATTTTTACAATCACATTTGCTTCTTCTTCTTCAAAATAAAAAAAAAAAAAAAGTTTTTTCTCTCTGCCGTTGCCATGTGCAAACCCACACAAACACCAGGAAAAGCTGGCTCCGGCTCCGCGGAGCCCGCGCCTGCACAGCCCCTGTCACACAGGCAGAGCCGGAAAACAGGAGAAAAATAGATTTTCCCTTCAGCCCTTCCAGGCACATGACTGAGACTTATTATAGCAATAACAGGCACAGGGGGTTCGCAGAGGCCATCCCTGTGTGTTCCTCCCCTCACTGATGAGCCCCTTCCCTCCCCAGTGAAAGTGGGGCAGGTTCTGTGCCAGCGGCCCCCAGAGCCCAGCAGTGCTCGGGAAGGATTCCCAGGGTAAGGAATCCCTCTGACTGGGGCTCCAGTGGGAAGGAAGCCATGCAGCAGAGCGTGGGGAGATGGTGCTCCTGATGAGGATGGTGAGGGTTGTTCAGCTCGGAGAAGGGAAGGATCCAGGGAGACCTGAGAGCCCCGTCCAGTGCCTAAAAAGGCTCCAGGAGAGCTGGAAAGGGACTTGGAACAAGGGCC
>VZTJ01001353.1:334695-368762 GCA_013397795.1 Orthonyx spaldingii
TTCTCCTTCTCCTTCTCCTTCTCCTTCTCCTTCTCCTTCTCCTTCTCCTTCTCCTTCTCCTTCTCCTTCTCCTTCTCCTTCTCCTTCTCCTTCTCCTTCCTCTCTTTCCCCTCTTCCTTCTACATTCCCACCCATCACCCCAGCACTGGGCACCATGGCCACACACCACCAGAGACAGGAGCTCCAGCAGATCAGCCTTTGGGATGATTATCCCTGTATCCACTTATCTCCAAAGGTTTAAAAACACAAGCACGTCTGGATCTGCACATTTCTGAGTGCATCCGTAATTACCCAGGTTCCTGGGAGGGAGGAGGGGAACCGGTGCTGCTGACACCGGCACTCCTGCCCAGCCAGCTGTGGGTCGCCATGGAGACCTCCTTCCCAGGCCTGTTAAATAAACCCAGGTCACCCAGGCCTTCACCACTGGGGTGTGTGCCCACACCGGATTTTCCTCTCCCCTCTGCTTTGATGCCAGTGTACCCCCAAAGAGCAGCCAGGGGCTGGCTCCTTTTCCAGCAGTCAGGGAAGGAAGTGGCAGCACCCCAGTGCCTGGGCACGGCAGACAACTCACAGCCCGCTGTTAAGAGAACAACAGTGACAACAAAAAGACGCAGGGCAGGTGTCACTCCTCATTTAATCCTGACAGATCCATTCCAGCGGAGTGGTGGATAACGCAGCTGGGAATGTCTGTCTGTGTGCCCCAGGACTCAGAGCTGTGCCCCACACTGCCCTCACTGCCCTGCCCTCCTGGGCTCCTGGGAACAGAGCCAGGGCAGCACCCACTGGGCACCACAGAACCACGGGATCCCAGAATAGTTTGAGTGGGAAGGGAATTTAAAATCATCTCATTTCACCCCCTGCCATGAGCAGGGACACCTTCCACTACCCCAGGTTGCTGCAAGCCCCATCCAACCTGGCCATGAACACTTTCAGGGATGGGGCAGCCACAGCTTCTCTAGGCAATCTGTGCCAGGGCATCACCAACAGGGCACAGCTCCTGCCCTGCCCAGCCCTGCTCAGCACATCCCTGCAGGGCAGCTGTGAGGCCACAGACCTGACCAGGTGACTGGAGGCTCTTCCAAGGTCACTGCAGAGGGTGTAAGAGCATGGGAAAATGAGGTACCAGAATCTGATCCACCCACAGGGATCAGCTGGACCCACAACGGTTTTCTTGCTTGCATATGAAGGGCTTCACCACTTCATTTCCAGAGTCAGGTTACTTGGAGTTCCTTGCTATGGAGCCAGGCTGGGAGAGCTGAGGGTGTTCAGCCTGGGCAGAAGAAGGCTCCAGGGAGACCTGAGAGCCCCGTCCAGTGCCTAAAAAGGCTCCAGGAGAGCTGGAAAGGGACTTGGAACAAGGGCCTGGAATGACAGGACAAGGGGGCTTCCTACTGCCAGAGGACAGGGTTGGATGAGATATTGGGAGAGAATTTTTCCCTGTGAGAGTGAGGAGGCCCTGGCACAGGGTGCCCAGAGAAGCTGCGGCTACCTCTGGATCCCTGGCAGTGCCCAAGGCCAGGCTGGACAGGGCTGGGAGCAATCTGGGACAGTGGAAGGTGTCCCTGCCCATGGCAGGGGGTGGAATGAGATGAGCTTTAACTTCCCTTCCAGCCCAAGTCATTCGGGCATTCCATAATTCCATGATTCTCCACTTCCCTTTATCACTTCTCTGCAACTTTAACTCTTTCAGTCAACCTGAAAAAAGAGAGAAGCATGTGACCACAGGTGACTGCAGCCCCCCCGTGCTGTCCCGGGGGTGTGGGGATAGATCCCAGGGGCTGTGGGTGTGTCTAGTGCTAATCCAGGGCAGTTGTGGGAGATGGGGCCATGCCTGGTGGGACTGGGACATTCCCAGTGGTCAGGAGCTGCCATGCAGGACAGAAGGCAGGGGCCAGGCAGGGCCACCTCAAGGGTGAAGGGTCCTGGAGGTGTGTGGATGCTCAGGGATGTCCCACCATACAGTGGTGATGCAGGACAAAGGGAAATGCCCTTCCAGGGGGCTTTTCTTCAGGGCAGCTGCCCAGGCTTCCCCAGCAGACATCAGCCCAGAGGAGCAGCCTTGGCTCCTCCAGGGCTGGGGCTGCAGCTGAATCCCTGTCCAGATGCCTCCTGGATCAGGAATGATTTATCCTGGTCTCAAGCCTGTCCTGAGGCACAAGAAAAGCCCTTTGGTGTGCCTGGCAGAGATTTCTCAGCCAAGCACATGCAAAACTGGCCAAGATCAGAATCCTCCTCTCCCAGCCCAGCCTTGCTTTGGTTCCTGGCAGGGATTCAGGTGCAGCCCCAACCCTGGAGAAGCCTTCTCAGCACCTCCTGGGATCCTCTGCACAGAGCACCCCGAGGTGCTGGTGGGAGGTGCTGGCCCTTGACGAAGTGCTTTCAGGCCGCGGTATGGGGTCAGGGCACTGCTGGGTGTGGAACTGCTCCTGTGCCAGCACATCCCAGACTGCTGTCACCGCAGAGCAATGGGAGAGAAAGGAGCTCCAAGCGAGATCCAGGCACAGAACTCCATGTCAGCCTGCCCTGCTCAATGGGAGCGAGCCCTGAGGAGCTGTGGGTCTGGGTTGGGCCAGGATGGCCCCAGGGGCCAGCAACAGGCACTGGGTCTGGGACCATGGAAGAAGCTCCAGCTCTTCCTTGCAATGAGGGATCCAGCCTTTGTCAGCCTCAGGTGACAAGGAGGAGCCCTTCCAGGGGGGCCTTTCTCCAGGGCAGGACTGCCCCACTCACAGGTCCTATCAAGACCAGGAAGTGCTGCTCCCAGTCCAGCACATCACCCATCCCAGGGGCTGCCAGGCACTGAACAGGGGGAGCAGCCTGTCCCCAGCACATCCCTGCAGCCCAGTGCTCAGCCTGGGCACAGAAGACATCAGCTCCCACCTCCTACCTGGGGCCAGAGGGATCTGTTCTTTTCCTACCTTAATTTCTTTCCCTGGCTGTGTCCACAGCCCCAGGACTTACTGCCATCCCGTGTTCCCTGTCCCCAGGGCCAGGCCCCACTGCTCCAGAGCCGGAGGTGAGCGGTGAGGGCGCGTGCAGAGCCCTGGCCAGGAGGGGCTGTTTGAACAGTGAATTAGATCCCAGGAAACCTCCTGGATGGCGAAGCTCCAGCCCTGCCACCCCCTCAAGACATTGTCCATGCCTGGATTGCTGCCTGATTCCCATCTACATAACTCACCCTAATCCTTCAGAGTGGCTCTGGCGGGGCTCAGCTCACGGCTCACTGCGTTTGATCCCCACTTCAGCGGTGCTAATGAGGCCAATGGCACAGAGCAGGGACACATGGATGGCTCCCAGGCACGGATTCCCCATTAATCCCACCATATGTTTCTAACCTGCTCTCCTCTTCCACCCTCACCCCAGTGCAGCACTGGGAGACACCGAAACCCACGGGAGGAAGAGGAGGGGAGGAAGAGGAGGGGAGGAAGGCTGTCCCCTGGGGTGGGTGGGCTTGCAGCCCTGTGTCCCCTTGGGTCCTAGCTATGGTCAGGGCAGAGCTTGGTGCGGCTGGGGGGCCTGAGGGAAGCTGGGATTTTGGATGAGGGGAGGGGACAGCTACCGCTCAGAAATGTGGCACCTGGTGTCATCTCCAGGGACAGCCCATCTGCCCCGACCCGACCCATGGAGACAGGCAGACACGACACCAGGCACACCCACTCCAAACATCCCGTGTGCCTGGAGCTGCCCCTCGCTGTCACATCTGCAGGATGGGGACAGACCGGCCCAAGTCCCCACACGTGTCCCCACAAGGCAGGCAGGAGCAGCCCCCCTTTCCTGTTCCTTTTCCCTGGTGGGCAGCTGGCGCTGAGCAGGAGCACCCAGCACAGAGCACGGCAGCGCTGCCATCCCCACACTGCTCCCCCTCCCTTGGGCATACCCCCGGCCCCCTGATGGGAGAGGGGAGGTGGGGGGACCCTAAATGCCCCCCATGTGGCCCTTCACAGCCTGACAGCCCTGGGTGTTGGGCAGGAGGAGACAGGAGAGGCTTCAGAGAGGTTTCTGGAGAGCTCAGAGCCTGGAGGAGGACAGAACCAGGTCTCAGGATGAGCCCAAGCATTCACAGCTCCCTGTGCCTCCATGCTGGGAAAGAGAGTGGCTCGGGAGAGCCAGGCACAGTCACCACCCTAAAGCCTTCTCAGCTTTAGGGGCTGCTGGAAAGGGCTTGAACCACCAGCCAGGCCCCCAATCTCTCGTACTCCCAGCCCCCAAAGCCGGGTGGCGCCCGTGGGAAGCAGACCCTGCCGTGGCTCCTTGGGGATCTGCGAGCAGGGAAAGGTGCTCTGCAGAGGCACTCAGAGCCCAAATTAGCCACATGGGCTCAATCTGAGATTCTGACAGCGGATGCCAAATTTATTTCCAAACGCACTGTGGAAATGTCAGCATGCTGGTCGGAAGGAATCGGGTACATGCTCCCTTTTAAATAGCACCAAGCATATGGGAGGAGGATGATTAGATTGCTTCCAAGCTGCCGAATTTCTTTGCTGCAGCTAAAAATCTTCTTCAAAATGTCCCAGCCCACAGTGTTTTTCAGCATTGAAGTCTGTGCCGAGACTTTGCCATTGACAGTTGTGCTCTGAGCAAGAAAACACAGCCCTCCTGTGCAGTCTCAGTGGGTCCCAGCTCTCCAGGGCTGGGGGGGGAGGGTGTTTTTGCCTCCTCTTGAAAGCTGGAGAAATTCCTCCCCTCCTGCCACCCCACCCTTGGGGAGGGGACAGAATTCCCTATGTAGAAACACAGAATATTTTGGGTTGGGAGGGACCTTAAAGCTTATCTCGTTCCAGCCCTTGCCACGTATACCCAGTACAGAGGACAAAAGCAGCCCAGCAGCTGCTGGCAAACTGGAAGGAGAGCAGGGAAAGCCCCTTTATCTCCTTGGGCTTCCATGGAAAGGCATCCTGCAGTGTCCTCAGCAGCTGGGACCCCTGTGCTCCCAGCACGGGTCCCTTACAGAACCCACTCTGACTTGGTCAGGTGACAGCACAGGTGACAGCTCAGGAAAGAGCACTGCCCAGGATGGGGTTCAGGCCTTGTGCTCAGCTGGGTGTGGGGGCAACGAGGGCGGGAGGAGATGGGGATGTGCTCTGGGCTCCCTGATCTGGCTCAATGCTGAGGAAGGGGTGAATGTCCTGCCTGGGTCAGGACACCCATGGCCCAGCAATGCCATGGCACTCCCTACAGATCACCCCAGATCCACCCACAGTTTGGGGGGAAGCAATGGAAGCCACCACAGCCCACTTTTCCCAGGATCAGCAGCCCAAAGCACTGTGATATCCCTCATCCCAGCCTCAGGGAACGGGCGACCTTGGGATCACCCAAACCTTCCCTGCCCCATGGAGGGACTGAGGAGAGCACAAACAGCTGCTCTGGGCCTGGCAGGGGGGTTCTTCTCCCCACGGGTGACTGAAGCTTCTGAAGGGAGCAGAGCATGATGGACTTCCCAGGAAAGGATACGACCAGCACTGGTTTCCAAATGCGGGGATGGAGCCCCCTCCCACCCAGCCTGTGGGAATTCCTGCCAGTCCTGTGTGGAATTCCTGTTCCAGTCAGGACCAGACACACACTGTCCCTCCAAAACCAACCTCCACCATCCACCCTCACTCTCCCAGCAAGATTTGAGGGGACCAGGAGCCATGTCCTGCCTTTGGATGTGGGACTGACCTGTGACACCTCAGGATCCTTCCTCCTGCCAAACACCTACCCACGGATCACACACAGATCTACTCGATCACAGACACCAAACTCTCCCTGCCCTACATCTGCACTACCTCCCCATAGTGCTCTCCATGCCTGGTACTCCAAGAAAGGCACTCAGTGATGCCAGCCATGCCAACCACCCTGTCCCTGCTCAAGGGGCTGAGGAAATCCAGTGTGTGCAGGTGGCAGAACCCCCAAACCAGTGGGGAGCAGAGCATCACCTCCATGGCCCTGGGCAGAGCTCTGTCCTCGAGGCACAGTGTCCAGAGGGTCTCCATGATCCCACCTGGATGAGTGAGGGTGCCAGAGCCAGGAATAGCTCAGGACATGCTGCAGGGCAGGAGCAGGAGTGTGGAGCCCAGGCGGTGGGAACACAGCTGCTCCCAGCTCCGTTCCCAGCTCCGCTCCCTGCCCACACACTGCCACATGGCGGGTGGGAGGTTTTCCTCTGCATTGCAAATCCCTTCTTGTGTGAGTGCTGCAGTGCTGCTTGGAAGGAAAACAATCCCTCTGGAGCAAACCCAGGGGTCCGGAGCAGCACCGGCATCTTCTCCTGCCCCAGGCAGGCCCTGGTATTGTTCCCAGGGTGCCTGGCTTGGGAGATAAAGCCAAAGCTTCCCTGGCAGGCAGCCTGGCTGAGAGCAGCACCAGCCATTCCCATTTTCCTGTGCTTGTCTCTGGCACAGACAGTCCCAGCTGAGCTCTCCCTCTAGACCTGGGAAGTGGGAGTAGGAGGAGAAGGCAGAGGGAAGAAGGCTCCCTGGTCTGCAGCGGCTGGCAGGAAGCAGGACAAGGGCTTGGGAAATGGGGGGAGCATTCCTGGGAGCATGGGCCAGGTGCTGCAGGGGTGTCCGTGCCACGGGGATGTGGATCCAGAACTGGGGGAAACCGGACTGGGGATGGGAGGGATTTGTTCCATTTGGCATCTGCTGTTGGGCAAGCTGCTCACCTGCGCCTGGGCAGGGTCTGTGCTGAGCCCCCAGCAACAGGGCTGGCCCTTTCCCAGAACTGTGATTCCGTGCTGGAAGCTATCTACTGCCAGTCCCAGCCTATCAATGCATCCCGACACCACCAGCCCCTGGCAGCTCCTTCTCCTCCCAGACACACGGCACTGCTGGGCTGGGGAAATCTTCCCAGAGTACACAGAAAAACAACCCCCACGTCTGCTGGTGCACAAAATCCCCCATTTGGCAGGGTTTTGGGAGCCATCCAAACATTTGGCACAACTATCCAGGGAGACAGAGACTGGATTTGTGCTCCTCAGGGATGGGTGGATGGAGGAATCCAAGGATGGTGTCCTAGGGTCCTTTCCAGGGGACAAGTCTTCAGGGGGTTCAGCCCAGGGCAGGAGCACTGTGGAGCTCAAATTCAGTAAATGCCCAGGGAGCCCCTCAGGAGGAGGAGATCTGCCCCTAAAATCCATGGCTCTTCCTGCTCTGGGCACTGAAACACCAAGTAAAGCGGATGCAGCGGGGAGGGGTTGGCTCTCACAAGGGACTGGAAATTCCTGTATGCTTGGCCCAGACCACCCATTCCTAGAGGGAATGTTCATGCTGATGTGAGCTGAGGAGGAGGAAGAATAAAACATCAAACCCTAAAAACAAGGGACAGCAACCTCTGGTAGCAGAGTCATGTCTGGGCCAGGGACATGGGGGAGGATTCCAGGCACCCAAGCTTCTGGGAAGAAGCACTGAGGGATGTGTGGATGTGTGGGGTTGGGATCCACCTGCCCTCGGTGCACCCTGTGGGTCTGGCTCTGCCCATCCTCCCCACCACAGCACCTTCCACCTCACCTCTCTGGATTCAGGCAGCTCTTTAGAACAAATCCATCCATCCATGCATCCATGCATCCATGCATCCATGCATCCATCCATCCCTGCCTGCCTCTGTCCACAGTTTCCTCTTTTATCTCCACACAACCCAACTCCATTGCCTGTCTGGATTGCTGTTTATCCCAGTGAATCTCCATTTATCCACTCCAGTGTGCCTGGGGGTTTTTCCCCAGGGAAGAAGGTGTGTGACTCCTGCTTTGGATTAGGCCAGAAGATGGATCTGCAGAGCTTTTTTTGGACAGACACTGCTTTGAAAATGTGGTCCAAGGCAACAGATACCAACCCTTAACATCCATCCTTGGCCTTATCCAGTCTCCAAACCAGGAAATGCCACCATTCCCAAGTGGGTATCCCAGTGGCACAGGCAGAGCAGGAGCACATCCCATGCACACAGCCTTGGCCTGACCCTTGAGCAACACAAGCAAAGACATCTCCAGGGCTCTTGTACTCTCACATCTCCATGGACAGGGATCACTGCTGTCCTGGTGAGGAGCAATAGGAGAGGCTGAAAGGCATTGAGAAGAGAGGTTGGCGGGTACAGAGGAGAGAGGATGGGGGGCACTGGGGGGCACAAAGGAGAGAGCCTGGGGGGCACAGAGGAGAGAGGCTGGGCACACACATGCTGGAGGCATATGTGGAATTTTTTTCCTCACCTTTTCCTTACAGGATAGAGAAGGGGGAAAAAAAAGAAGGAAAAAAAATAGCAAAGCAAATCCAACAACTCCAATTTCTCTCTTAATGAATAAATGAAACCCATCCCAAGAGGCAATTAAGCGCTTCAAACCAAACATGTGTCACATACATTAAAAAAGACAACCCAGAGAGAAATCCAGTAGCTGCAGTGAAGGGAAGGAGGCAACTGATGACTGCTGGGGGGCAGGGAACTGAGGCTGCTGCTCCCACTGTGGCGTTTGGGTCCCCTGGGAGAGGGGAGTCCCACCAAGGAGGTGTGGGAACCTCCCAATGCCCAGGGGCATTCCCAGAGGTTTCTCCCACCCTAAGGATGTAACTCTGACCTGTGAACCACTCACCTTTGTGCCCCACGGGGACTGGGACCATTTGCTCCCAAGTCTCCCTTCCCAAATCCAAAACCAAGTTTTGTCTTAATCTTCCTCCTGATGTCACCTCCAGGGAACACCCAAACCCACCTGACCTCCTGTCCTTTGTCCCTGGTGCTTCCTGGAGTGTGGCCGTGTCTCAGCCTTCCCCAGACACTGCCCAGCTGACACTGGTGGCCTTTGCTGCTGGTGCCTGTGCTGCTGGGAGGAGGAGGAGGGCTGAGGAAGGGCTTCTCTGCAGTACAGAGAGGCTGTGATTAGGTTGGGCAGGACCTGAATCCTCACCCCAGCACAGCAGCCACCCCAGGTGCACAGCCCACTCTCTCTGGGTGGATGTCTGACCTCCATCCTCATCCCCAAATCTTCATATCCCTGCAACCACTGCCAGAGCCTCGACATTGGGGAGAGCCCTCCAGAGTCCAGCCTGCAGAGAACCAGGGGCCTCTTCTCCACAATGACCCCAGAAGGCTAAAACATCCCCTTTTATTGGCCCAAAGCAGGGCAAAAAGATCAGCTTGGCTAAAAAACCCCCATGAATTTTCCTGTGACACAACTCACAGCAGCAGCTGCATTGAGGAAGCCCTGCACTGTGAGGGCCCTGAGCTCCCAACACTGAGCAATTTTGAGAAGCTGTGTTTTACTTCTGGTGATGGCACAGCAGGACAGGGCACCCACAGCAGCCTCTGCACCCCTCCCACCCCTTGGGGTCCCACAGCTGCTGACACACTGTGAAGGAAAAACCCCTGACACACTTTGGATGCTCACTGGGTTTTCTGACCATCCCTCCCTTTGGGAGGCCAAACCCAGACTCTTTGAGTGTTTGGGTTTGGCTGGGCTGGTGGAGCTGGTGTCACACTCTGGAACACACCAGGAAATCTTGCCTGGTGCGGGAAAGCCATGGGATTTATTCCTCTGTAGGTCTGCCCTGTCTGTTAACCCTGCCTGCTGCTTTCACAACATGTCCCTGCCCCATGGACCAGCAGCTGCAACAACGCTGCCCAAATACAGATCCCTGCCCTTCACACAGCTCGTTCCTCTCCCTGAGGGAGGAACACGGGCTTCCCATGGGCTGACACGTTCCCTGCAGAAGCCTCCTTCTCTGGCTTGTCAGAGTGGTCCAGCCTCCGCATCCTGCTTGTGCCCAGCCTGCCCACAGCGAGCCAAGACCTTGGGGAGCACATCACAGGCTGAGGGTGGGGAGCAGAGAGCAAACTAAGGCAAGGGGCAGCCTCACAGTCCCCAAGGAGAGAGGACACAATCCCCAGCATCCACAGCCTCCTCCTGCCCCTCACCCAAGGAACCCCCGGAGCCACACCATGTCTCTGCGAAGTCCTGCCCCGAGCACTCACAGTCTGGACATGGTTCTCCCAGGTGGCACAGCTCTCCCAGGTGGCAGAGCTGCTGCAGGATGCTGCTGTCATCCGCGGGCTGGGGGATGCTGGTGGCCCATGCACCAGCTGTGGCACAGCCGGGTGACAGCTCGGTGCCTGCGCTCACCAGGGGCCTCGGGCTGAGGAGCGACAACACACATGTGAGCCCAGGAAGCTGTGGATTCATCCCAGTGTCTTCCCTAGCTCAGAGCACAGAATTGTTAAGGTTGGAAAAGACATTTCAGATCACCAAGTCAATCCAGCACTGCCACCATGTTCACTACTAGCCCCTGTCCCCAGATGCCACAACCACACACCTTTTGAACACTTCCAGGGATGATGACTCCGACACTGCCCTGGGCAGCTTGTGCCAGTGTCTGATGACCCTTTCCATGAAGAAATTTTCCCTAATACACAAACCTAAACCTCTCCTAGCACAGCTTGAGGCCATTTCCTCTCATCCTATCCCTGTTCCTTGGGAGCAGAGCCCCACGCCCACTGGCTGCTCCCTCCTGTCAGGGAGTTGTGCAGAGCCAGAAGGGCCCCCCTGAGCCTCCTTTTCTCCAGGCTGAGCCCCCTCAGCCGCTTCTGGAGCTCCAGCCCCTTCCCCAGCTCCGTTCCCTTCCCTGGACACGCTCCAGCCCCTCAACGTCTTTCTTGTTGTGAGGGGCCCAAACCAACCTGGGCCCCCACAGAGCTGCTCTCAGCAGTTTGAGGAGAAATGGGGTTCAAGGCGTGAGAAGAGCCAGATGTGCCACCAAGAAGGGCAGGGCACCTCCTCGCTGCTCTCTGCCAGCCTGGCTGCTGCAACAGTAACAGGCACATCTGTCCTCCCCGTGCACTTCCCAAAGAGCCGCTTACACCAGGATCAGATTAGGGAAGAAAACTGCATTGCAATAAATCCAGGGAGGGAACTGGCTGCCGGGGCTGTAATCTGAGAGGAGCCTTCAAGATAAGAGCATTAAATGGGGATGAAGCAGCCTTGGTGCAGGAATGGTCTGAGCTGGTCCCTTGTCTGGGATTTGGCACAGGGAGCCGGCTGTGCCATGCCCTGGCCCCTGGGCGCAGCTCCACACATCCTGCCACACCTGAGCAGGCTCTCCATGGCTGCAGGGCAGGGGGAGCTCCAAGTAGGACAGGGCACAGCTCACAGAACATCGCTCCAAAAGTTCTCATCTCATAACAGGAGCCTGGAATTCCAAGTGGGAAGGACAGCACAGTGCTTGGAGTAGGGTGGGATGTGTCCCACAGTTCCTTCTTCCAGTGGGGAGACCTGGCACCTCCCAGCTCCGACTGCACTTCAGTCCCGAGCAGCCACTGAATCCCCTTCTCTGGGAAATCCCTCACCTGCCTCTGGAATGTGTGCCCAGCGGCACAGTGCACTCAGCAGGGCTCTGCCCCTCCCTCAGAGCCACAGATTATCCAGGAGCCATCCCCACCTGGGTGATCTCCAGCCCAGCCCATGCCCCGGGAATGGTTCAAGAGCTGCTGCAGCAAGGCAGGAAGAAGCCGTTTGCTCTCCAGCTTGCTCCTCTGCAGGAGGAGAGGCAGGCACCTTTCCTGCCTCATGTCCCTGCAGAGAGAATCCCCACAGCAACAGTGGGGGAGATGGAGGGAAGGAGAAGTTTCCACCTGCATCCCTGGGGAAGGCTGAGGGGAGCCGTCTGCTCCCACACACCTGGAGGAACTGTGGGCAGGAGCCACCCGGGATGAGGTCAGTGCTGAGAGTTCAGGGGGAAGGCCCCTCCTGCCAGGGCGACCAGCTTGGCACCAGTGGGGGCTGGTGATGAGGGGACAGCAGCTGGCGTGGCGCCTCCTGTGCTCCACTGGCTCAGCCAGAGATGGTTGGAACCTGCAGCCTGGTATAAGTAATTGAGGGAAGAACATTTGTAAGGCAGGAGACAGCTGGATTAAAGAGGCAAAGCCCAAAAAGCAAATGAAAAGAGAATTACTGATGATGGATGGGAAAGCTGTGCCTGAGTCCAGCTTTTCCCTGGATGCGCTGGTGAGCAGCAACAAGGCGAGGAGAGATGAGATCAAACCATGGAAAGAACCTGGGCAGCCATGAGGGCTTGGAATCACAGATAAAGGTTGGAAAAAGCCTTTTTTGTCATTGAATGCAACCCTTAATGCACAACTGCCAAGCCCACCACTAAACTATGTCCCTAAGTGCCACACCCACAAGTTTTTTGAACACTTCCCAGGGATGGTGGTACCCTGGGCAGCTTCTGCCAGTGCCTGATGACCCTTTCCACGAAGAAATTTCCCCTAATATCCAATCTAAACCTCCCCTGGCACAATTCGAGGCCATTTCCTTTTATCCTGTTCCTTTGTTCCCTGGAGGCAGAGCCTGGCCCCCACCTGGCTGCCCCCTCCTGTCAGGGAGTTGTGCAGAGCTAGAAGTTCCTCCTGAGCCTCCTTTGCTCCAGGATCAGCCCCCCACCTCCCTCAGCTGCTCCAGACTGTTCCCAGGCTTCATCCCCTCCCCTGGACACAGAGGCTGTGCTCGTGGAGAAGTGCCCAAGTGACACTGCTGCCACCCCACACAGCCCCAGTGGTGCCTCTACCCCTGCACTGCCAGGCCCTGGTCCTGCCACTGCAGAGCTCCCCAAACATCTGGTGAATATTCCTTGAGGGCACCCAGAGACCGCCCAGACATGCCAGAAAGGTCATTACTGCAATCTGTTTTGCTAATTGCTGCTGATCAGATGCTTCCTTGATAAGGTGGGAAAGACATTTGGGTCGGAAAAAAGTAAATTGAGTTTGTTAGGCAGAAGAATTCCCAACTCCTCCATCTGCATGAGGGGCTAAGCAACCCCAGCCCTCCCCAAAGCTGGGGCTGCTGCTCCAGGCAGCTTGGGCAGAGCCTTGGGATGGGTCCCATCCATGGTGGGGGAGAGCGGAGGAGGCAAGGTAAGCCCACCTGAGGAGGGTCAGATTGTCACCCCCGGAGCGGCAGAGCTGGACGCCACAATCCCACCACCCCAACATCCCGTGTGACTTCCCCCCTCCCAGCCTCACCACGGCTGTCACTGGAGCCCATCACAAGGCACAAAGTGCTGTGCCACCCTCTCTGCCTGGATGAGGCCGTCACCAGGACACCTCCACACCCTCCTGGCACAGCCCAGGGACTATCTCCCCACACTCTGCTGCCTCTTCCTTCAGGATGCAGGCATCTCCAACGGGCTCCAACTGCTGTTCCCTCATCCCTGAACACCAACCAGAGCCTCCCAAACCACTCCCTGCCAGCTCTGCAACTCAGCTGGTCCCAGCAGGTCACTGCTACAGGGCACTGTCCTACTTGGTTTCCTTACAAAACCAGATTGCTCCAGTGCCCTGGACACATGCTCACAAGACTCCAAAGCATTCACCAGAAGGTTTTCCAGACTGAGAACAGCAAGCAGATTGATCCCAGTGAGCACTCTGGGGACAGTGGCATGAGGCTGGCCTGGGCCTGTCCCCACACACACTTTAAATGCTGCCACATGCTGCAGATCCCAGCACTGCACAATACTGGCAGGCAGACCTTCTCCAGCATGTCCAGTGAGCCCTACCTCTGCCTACAGCTGGATATCATGGGGCACAGAGCGGCAAAGCCTTGCCAAAGAGATCCCAGAGAGCCAAGAGAAGAGCCAGGAATGGTGCCTGGCTCTCCCAAAGCCCTGACTCATGACCTCTTGATCCCACACACGAGGACAAGGAGATGGAGCAGCCCAGGAGCCTCCATCTCACAGGGATGGGGACAATGGATATGGCAGTGCTCAGACTTGCAGCATCATTCCCCGGAGAAACACCCTGGGCCATGATCACACGACAGAGATGCACATGACAGAGAAGCACCAGGCCTCACCTGGTCATGGAGGAGAGCTGCCAGGATCACCATGTCCAGGATCTCTGAAACCACCCACGGAGGACTGAAAATCCATGCTGGAATATTAATGCAGGAGTCCAGCCACCCAGTGCACCAGTACAGCAGGACCAGCTGTCCCCAGCTTGGAGACACTGGTGCTGGTGTCTGAGATACCAGCTCCCCCCTTCAGGGCAGACATAGCCCCTGCCCCCCATGTCCCAGGGCAGTGGGAGACCCCGGACCAGACTCCCCCTTGGAACCCGTTAGAAATTTAACCAGGAGAAGGTTCAGGGCAAAAGCAGCCCTGGGAGAGCCCCAGGGGCCAGGCAGCTCAAACCCCAAGAGGCTCCACCCCCAAGGATGACTCCAAAGCTGGAGGAGCAGCAATGTAGAGAATCACCAGGCACAGACAGACTGGAGGCGGCTCCATGCGAAGGAGCAGCTCCACTTCCACCGGCTGAAACCTTGAAGGCAGAGTCTCTCCCTCAGGGCTGGATGGGTGGATGGGGGTCAGGAAGCTTGGAGGAGGGGTGTCAGTGCACCATCCTGAGGACACAGCCCCTCCAGGGAAGGAGGGGTGTAGGGTCCCCAGGAAGAGGCACTGCTGGTCCCCTCATGGGCCAGGATGGATTCGGGTGAGCTGGAAAGGACAGGGGGTGTCCAAACTCCAGGGATACGTCATCAATCCAGCAAGGCAAATACTCCCCACAATGGCCACCAGCAGCTGGAACCCAGCACAGGGGTTCCCAGAGCTCCTTGAAAGGGAGGAATAACCTCAACCTGCTGGGATCAGTGATGGGAGCACAGGCAGACCCTCAGAGCCCCATCCCAGGCTGCTGGAGGAGTGGGAGCAGCTCCTGGGCTTGTGGCCAGGGAGGTTCAGGGGAAGCAAATGAAACCCCAGACCTGAGCAGCAGCCCCTGGCTGGGAATGCCAGAGGGAAAATCCACATGGCTGCCACAGGCTGGGATCTGACCCCCTCACACCTCATCACCCACACCAGAGGCCCCTCTGTGTGGCACCGGGGGCAGGAGCACAGGGACCCCGCGTGGGGAAGGGTTGCCTGGGGCTGACGGGCAGTGGCTGAGAGCACTTGCTATGGGACACTGCCGCTGCTGAGGGCCACTGCCATTGCTGAGGGCCACTGCCATTGCTGAGGGCCACTGCCAGTGCTGTGGGCCACTGCCAGTGCTGTGGGACACTGCCACTGCTGACGGACACTGCCATTGCTGAGGGACACTGCCATGGCTGCCTGACTCACCAGGCTGTTCCCTTCATCTGCTGCCAGCCTCAGCGTGGTTGTTCCATGTTCCCAGTTGGATCAGTTGGACTCAGTTTCCCAGTTGGACTCTTCCCCTTTAAAGCAAAGAGGGCACAGAGCTCGAGCAAACCTCACCTGTCCAGGGAGGCTGGGCAGGGTTGGGAACACCATGGGGTCCTGTGGGGACCCACAGCCAGCACAGCCCCAGCTCCCACCCACACCTCACATGTGCCCACACACATTCCCCACTGCTCCAGGGGTGAAGGTCTGGGCATGGAGAGGTACCTTTGGAGTGGAGGGTCCCTGATCCAGGCACGGCTCTGCCATTTTCCTGCTTTTCTTGCCCATTTTCCATGCTGTTTGACCATCTTTCCAGCTAATTACCCTGCGCTCCTGCGGGCACGAGCCATGTGGCAGCTGGCATCTGCACTGGCTCCCAGAAACGACCTTGGCTGCTCAGAGGACAGCGGGAACCTTTCTGCCTCCCAGGCTTCCCCCGAGGCAGACAAAAATCCGCCAGCAGGAGGGACGAGTAGCACTACCAGCACCATGGCCACTGCTTCCTGCTGCTAGCTTGGCTCTCCCAGCTCCAAGGGCACTGACATGCAGCTCCCATGCTGGGCCTCACTGTCACCTCTGCCAGACCACCCAGCACTGCCTTCCTGCAGAAACTCCCAGTTTCAGGCTTGGAAGCCATTGTCTCGCAGTTTTTCACCCTGGTTTCATGGCAGCCCTGAGCCAGGTCTGGCTGCATCCCCGTGCCAGCCATGCCGTGGAGAGGGGACTCAGCCACACTGCTCCGGTGTGGAGAGCTTGGGGAGGAGCAAGGGCTGGATGTGGGAGTAACTTGGGGGGTGGCATCACTGCCACTGTCACACCTTGGTGTGTGGAGAGGTGGAGCTGAGAGGAGGGAGACACTGAAGCCCCTGGGTACACCTGAGGGAACAGCCCTGAGCCCCATGCTAGGACATTCCCCAGGGATGAGAGGGAGCTGTCAGCTGGCACATGGCTGCCAGGCGGCAGGCTGGGGCTGGAGGTATGGCTGGCTGGCCCCAGAGAGGGACAGGGTCCCGCTGAGATCATGGGCAGTGATGAGACATGCGTGGAGACGACCTGGGCATCCCCTACTGTGGTAGAGGACGGGACATGGGGACACCTCTGGCATCTTGCACCCTGCCCTGCTGGGGGGGAGGGCAGGCAGGACAGGCAGCAGGCAGGGCTGGGGGTTGGACACACTGAGGGACTCCAGGGAATGGGGTCCCAGGGGCTGCCCATCCTCAGGAGCTGGGGCAGAGCCTGGCCAGTTCCGTTTTACGCCTTCCTGTCCTGACCTGGGTGCCAAAGGCTCAGCAGCTTCCCAAGCTCCTGTGGCACTTTGGGAAATGCCCCCTCCAAATGCTTGGGCTGCTCAGGGGGTGAGGCGCTGAACTCTCCAGGAACTCAGGCAGTGACACAGTTGTCCCCACACTGAGGAGCTCAGGACCTTTCTGGCTGGGTGCTGGCTTCACCTTGAGCACCACCATGGTACAGCTGTGTGCGTGTGTGGGGTTTCCTTCAGTCTCCTCCCCAAACAACCCCCCCATCTCCCTCCACATATCACATTTGCAGATTCCTTTGCCTTAAAATAATAAGCAAGCCCCTGCCATGAGAAGCTCACTCCTGTAATGAGGGAAGATGAAAAGACCAGGGGAAAATTTGCTTTTGTAGCACCTCACTGTTGCTCCAGCTCTGGGCTCCCCATCCTTATTCCTCATTCTCCTCTCCAAGAGCTGTCTGTAACCCTTTGATAACACCCTCCTCTCTCCCAAAAGCCAGTGTCCCCTCCTGCCTGCCCCGTCAGAGACATGTCACACACCCCTTTCATGTCAGGATAATGTATAGATGCAGCCCTGTGTGCGTGTGTGACAAACACAAACAGCCAGCTTTGTCCCAGATTTGCTGATTCAGGGAGAAAAGGGGGAAAAAGACATCTTAAAATGAATTCTTGCTGTCCAACACACACACACAGAGCTGGTCTGGGCAGGCTGGGCCCCTCACATGGCCAGTGCTAGGGCTGAGCCAGGGATGTACAGCAGGACCTGCTGACCCCCACCCCACTGAGCCCTGGGGACAGCCCTGGCAGGTCTCTGTGCCCAGAGGTGACACCTTGCAGCCTGGGCAGAGTGTGGGGCAGTTGTCAAGGTCCCCCTTACAGCAAACCAAGCAGCTCCAACCTCAGGTTTGGCCTAAGGCAGTTTGAGGATGGATTTGCAGGAAGCCCTCACCCACTGGCAGTGCAGGTCCCAGGACTGCCATGATGAGCCTGGCACCCCTCTCCAACCCCTGCTCCAGGCTCACAGTGCCTGTAGGGCCCCAGAAACCTCCCACTGTTCCCTCTGTCCAGCCCCTCTGACTGAGGAGGGGTTTCTCTGACTCAAGTGAGCCGACACATTCCTGGTCAGGATGGAGGATGAGCCCCTGCCCTGCCCTGCCAGCATGGGAGCAGCCCTGGCTCCAGCCTCCAGCCCTGGCCTCAGAAAACCTCCCCAGTCCAGGGGACCAAACCCTCACCCCTCCAATCCCACACGGTTTGGAATGAGCACAGGCAGGAACCATCCCAGGAGTGGTTTGGATGTATCCAGTATCCAAAGATGGACGGGCAGACATTTCTGTTCTCAGACCCCTGGGTCTTCCCCTGGCTCTTGGCCTCAGTGCCAGCAGGGACACATCCTGCTGCACTCAGGGCATGGCATGATCATGGAGGATGGACAGAGCAGCCCAGCTGGGCTGAGGAGCCCCTCCGGCCCCCCCAGCCCCATGGGAAGCTGCACCACTAGGAAAGCAGGAAGAGTCCAGTATCCTTCCCCGCAGGGCTCCTCCCCACCTTTCACACCCCAGCATTGTTTCCATTTCCATCTTCACATCCTGCTCCTGCAGTGGCTTCACAACCAGCCCGGCACATTCCTGACTCCTCACATCCCCCAAGTTCCTCTGTAGGAGCCAGAACTGAGTGTGCTGCCAGCATATGGAAGGAATAGGGTTTGATCCCACCAATCCCTTGACCATCAAATCCAATGCTAATGCTGGTGTCAACATTTCCACTGCACGTGGAGTGGCTGGAGGAGAGGACTTGTGGTGGGTGGGCCCCTGGTTTGCCTAAAGCAGCCAGTGATGCCTGGGGTGACCAACTCGTCCCTGGGGTGCGTGACAAGCGTGGCAGGCTGGCAGGCAAGCCCACGGCTCCGTGTGACTGCCTCAGGCTCTTGCTCATCCCGGCTCTATGACTCACGGCCCTGGCAGTGCATGAAGGGGCTGGGATATGTGGGAGACACTCACCCCAGCATGGAGGTCAGGCTGGGATCTTCTGCCATCAGCAGGCACCGAGCAGCAGGTCCCACTGGGGGCAAGACCAGGGCAGTGAGCTGGGTACACTGTCTCTCTTCCAGAGAGCTGGAGATTGTTCCCCTGTGGATCCAGGCTCTGACACGCACAAAGGCCCTGCTCCATGGTGGCTGATCCACACAGTGACCCTGCTCCATGGTGACTCTGCTCCACATGTCGACCTGGATCTGCATGGTGATCTTGTCCCACAGGGTGACCCCGTTTCATGCAGTGACCCTGCTCCATGATGACCCTGCTCTGGACAGTGACCTTGCTCCATTGTGGCCCTGCTCCTGTGCTATGGTCCCTGCAAGCCACTCATAGCCAGGCCTAGGTTGAGGCTTGTCTTCCAGTTCACCCCCAAAGGAGCTCTTCCCTCCTGAACCAGAACTTTCTGTAAGAGCAGGGACTGCAGTGAGAGCAGCTCCTGAGGTTCCTCACTCCCTGGTCTGGCCTTGCTGCCCCTCCATCCCACGGACACCTCCTGCTGCTCCTCTGGGAGCTGGGGGCTCTCACCATCCCTTCCATAGGTACGTGGGCAGCTGTCTCAGGGTGCAGTTGTGGGGGGATTTACAAGAACGAGCTTCAAAACTGGAGCATGTGACTCCTGAAGCCTCCAGTGACTCTGCAGCCTTCCCTCAAAATCTCTTCCTTTCTCCTTTTCCCTCTGGCTCTGGTGCAGACCCTCAGCATCAGGGGAGCCATGGGGGACTGGGACTGGGACTGGGGGGAGCAAGGACAAGATGATGTTCTCCCTGTCCGTGCTGCTCATCTGCCCTCTCAGAATGCCCCAGACCACTTTGCCCTGTTAATGGGAATCTGGGAGAGAGGCTGGGTTTGTCTAAGCTGGAGCCACCCGGAACCCTGCTCCATCATTAGTGGTGAGTAAAGATTGGTGAGTCACTGCTGCCATTATCCACACTCTGCTAAAGGCTGGAAAATGCAGCAGGAAAGTGCTGTTCCTTGAAGTCCCTGCTTGTAGCTCTTGCATTCCACCAGGACCTCTGCACTGTGACCTGGGACAGCTCTGTTGCCCCTCTGTCTGCCCCACGGGTGGCTGCCCCAAGGCCGTGTCTCCGGACCAGGCTCTTCCCTCGGGGTTGACACCCTGAGCCGTGCCTGCCCCACTCCCCCGTGCTTCCCGGCTGCTCCTCGCACTCCGGCGTTTCTAAAGGTTAATGCATGCAGGACACCCGTGCCTTTCTGCAGCTAATTGATGCCAAAGACACCACCAGCAAGGAGCTGCTCAGTGCCACCGTGGTGAGGGCAGTGTGACCCTGTCCCATGTGCTGCTGCCCCTGGGTCTGCCACAGCCTGACCCTGCCTGTCACCCCTGTCCATGAACCCAGAGCTATTTGTAAGTCCAACACCCGAGGCTACCCCACCCGCCTGTCACCTTCCCCTGGCTCAAACCCACTCCACACCATGACTACTGTCCTGTCCTGCAGGGCAGGGAAGCTGCTGGAACCCCCTGGAACCTCCACCTCCATCCCCACCGCTGCCTTGCTCCTGTGCTCTGTCCAAGGGCCTCATAGAGGCACTTATCCACTGGGATAAACTCCTGCTCCACACACTGCTCTGGATGGCCCCAGTTCAGCCTCCCTCCCTGTCCATCCAACCCAGGGCTGTTCCTGCTCTCTCCCTTGTCCTCTGCTCACCTCAAACCCTCATTCTCTTTTCCCTCACTTCTTGTTTTTCAGCTTTTTGGCTTTTTTTTCCATCATCCTGCTCCAGGTCTCATTTTATCCTCAGCACTGAAAACACAAACACCAGCACACCTAAGACCAGACCCCCGCTGGGATGGATTTGCCATGGGGGTTTCCCTGACCCCAGCCCAGCTCTGGTGTGGCCATGCCCAGCTGGTTTGCCAGTGCTGCAAAGGGCCCTGGTGACCAGGTACTGTGCCCTGCCACTGCCACCAGCACAGGGACAGCAGGAGACGACCTGTGACCCTGCTGCTGGGTATGCTGTGCTGTGTACCACAAAGAGAAATGAAAATGCCAAAACTCTGAAGAAGGCTGAGGGCTCATGGAACCTGAGAAGGGAGAGCACTTCCTGCAGGCACCAAGAGGACTGTACGCACAGCCCTCATCCCTGCCCTGAGAGCTCTGCTCCACGCTGCCATCCCTGTGTCCTGCCCAAGCTCCAGGGCGAGACACTCAGATCTTCCTACTCAAATGGATTACAAATTACTGTCTGATCCACTAATTAGGACGGGAAGATGAGTGTGCTTCTGACAGTGCTGTTTAGCAGCCATTTAGAAATTGCTCTGAAGGCAGTGCAATGCCATAAGCACCGCACGGTAAGGGGTCACATCTGCTCCAGCAGCGAGCCCAGGACCACCCCCGGGACCACCCCACCGACCCTGCTGCCAGCAGCTCTGCCCGACCCCATCCCTGCTCCCAGAGCTGGCCCTGCCCTGCTGCAGAGCCTGCCGGCTCCCAAGGATGTCCCCAGGCCATTTGGCTCCCAGCCCTGTTGCCATTACTTCTTATTTGTTTAACAAAATTAAAACCTGCCTAGTGGGGCCAGCAAAGACAGAGCAGACAAATCGGATCTGCTTCTGGGGAAGGGCAGCCTGATAGCCTGGCGCCTGGCACCTGTGAGGCCTTAGAGGAACACGGACTCTCCTTCCCGTGACTGGGAAGTCCCACCAGGGGCTGGGCAGCAGCACAAGCACCCTGGTTTCTGGCACCCTGGCCTCCTGTGTGACAAAGGGCTGGGTCTGGCTGGGGAAGGACACCGAGAGGAAAGCTCTGTGCTGGGCTGGGGCTCCTCGAGAGCTGTGGGTTGTGGGGTGCAGCCAGGCATGGCCACACCTCCGAGAGGACCCCCAGCCCCGTGCCGGGCATAGGGGCAGCAGCCCGTAGGGTTTGGGTGATGCCAGGTGTGTGGAGGCTGCTCTGGACCCCTCCTTCAGGCAGTGCCCAGGCACAGGACACTGCCCCAGCCCTCACTGTGCCTGGCAGGGCCTCTGTGTCCCATGTAGCTCCTTACAGGACCAGGCTCCTCTTTCCTGGGTGAGAAACCCACTTCAAGTCAGGCAGGAGCCCGGGGGGTCCAGGACCACCTCAGGAACAGCTCTACAGCTTTGGCCTTGCCAAAAGTCATCCTAGTGCTGGTCCCCATTCCCTAGCATCACATCCCTTCCAAACCCCACCCCAGTGACGGGCATAAAGCTGGGAGGCTCAGCTCCCTCCCGAAGCACTCCAAGACTTTCCACAGGAGACTGCACAGAGGCAGAAGCACAAGCCACATCCTCAGGGCACCAGGGTAGGGATACCCCTGCCCTCCAGTCTGGTAGCACCTGCTTTGGGGCCTCCCACCCTGCTGCCCCCAGGCACTGAGCCAGCCCTGGCACAGCCCTGATCCAGCAGCACCCAACACAGGATTTTAAAGCCACTGGGAAGGCAGAGGGGGGGTGGGAAACCTCAGTTACAGGCACAGGCACCCAGAGAGGAGCAGCTTCACCACAGCGCCTGGCCCAGCCATTACCAGTGGAGTTACAGTGTCATTAATGAGTGCTTTCAATTTTAATGAAGTTAATCTACCTCTAAAAGCTCTTTATGCCCACAAACACATGATCTCAGAGAGAACAGGACCTGCAGCCACATTTTTACAGCATTTGAGCATGGTTTTTGCAGCCACCTATTTCCCAGCAGAGCAGTTGAGGGGAAAACAACCATTGACCAAACCTCTCCACTGTGCCAGTTACGTGTGGAGATTCATGGCCTTTCAGGAAAAGCAAGATTCCATGTTCCCATTATGACAACAGTTAGAAAAACAGTGAATATCAGTGAAAAAATAGACATGGTCTTTTCTCTGCTGGGGAGGAGATGGTGCTGGCAGAGCGAGGTGCTCAGGGAGGTGATGAGAAGCCCCTGCCCGGCACAGCCCCCAGGCCCCTGGGCTCTCCCTGTCCCCCCTGCACCCATCCCAAGTGGAGAGCCCATCCTGCCAGCCAGGCTCTCACAGCAGGAGCTGTGCTGGGACATCTCCAGACCCCAGCAGGTCCCTGTCTGCTTTACCAGCTGAGGATCATTTTTCCGATGCCTCCTGTTACTCCTGGAATAGGGTGCAAGTGCCTTGGATTTGATTCTCTGTCTCCTTTCCAGTTTCACTTTTTCCATCACTGGGGAAAACAAGAGAATTGGAGCTTGATTTAGACCTGGGATGACCTCCTCAAATCCACAGGTTTGGATTTGTTCCTCCCTCCTCCTTATGAATCCTGTAAAATTGCACTTCCCCAGCAATGCCAGCCAAGGTCCCAGTGTCAGTGGCCCCCAGGGCTCCCCGGGGAGCTGGTCCTTCACACCTGCAGGGGAGCACAAGCAGAGCCACCCTCCCCAAAATTGTCCAGCTGAGCAGAAACCATCCCATCCCACCTGCAGAGTGAGGGAGGTGCAGGAATGGCACTGGAGATTAAAACACGTGAAGGGACAGGACAGTTTTCCCCCAGGAGAGGCAGGCAGGGGCTCTGAGGACTCCATGTGGGGCAGCAGCTGCTCTGATCCTCAGAGAGTGGCACAGGAGGGATGGCCTGGGTGAGGAATGACCCCCGGCCTTCCCTGGCCACAAAGCCCCCACCGGGACCCCATTTGAGGAGTGTCTGGACTGGGTCAGGGCAGAGCTGAGTCCTCTCCATCCACAGTGGTGGTTTGCTCTCCACCATTCTGTCTTTCCAACCAAAAATGCCTCTCCCTCCAGCCTGCCCCAGCCTCTGGCAGCATTGCCAAGGGCAGGAGATGCCTTGTGCCACGGGAACTCCCAGCAGCACCCAGCCCTGCTGCCACCCCTGCTCCACTTCCCCTATCCCCACAGCTCTGTCACAGCCTAATGGGTCTCAGGAAAACCTGGGAGGTTCCCAACATCCCTCCTACACTGGAGCCTCACCACAGGCTGCTACAGGGACCCTCCTGTGCCAGCATCGAGGCAGGACAGCCCCACCTGCAAACCCTTGCAACCCACAGCTCAGGGCACTGCCCAGTGCCAGCACTCAGGATGAGCCAGGGCTCCTCCTCCCACCAAGTTGCCCAAAGCCACAATGTGCAGTGACTTCTCCTCACGGAAAAGGTCCCCATGTGCCCTCCAGTCCCAGGCAACCCCTCAAGGGGTGACTCCCTGCCCACGGTGGGGGATGTCAAAGCAGCTACTCTTCTCTCTCCTGCCTTTCTCCCTTTTGCCACTCCCACTGCCAGGAGAATAGCTCCATGACCCTAGCCTTGAGCCCAAGGCACATGGAATATCCCCTGCACACCCCTCTGAGACAGGGAGGTTACAGCAGCTTCCTAGCTCCAGTGGAAACCAGCAGCTTAATGTAGACATTAGTGGAAATAAAGTTCCTTTTATCTTTCTCTGAAATTTGCCTCTGTCCACAGACCATTGGCTGCTCCTGCCACAGGCTATGGGATGCTCCTGGAGCACCCATAGATCCATCCTGGACCAAGACAGGAGCCTGGCAAAGGGATCTTGATGGATCTGACTTGGTCTGAGCCCATCCCTGTGAAAGTGGCTGGAGTAATGGGGATACGAAACACATTCCTGGCTTCTTGGCAGGGGCAAAAATGGCTGGATTTGATGGTTTTGAGGTCAGAACCACAAAGCAGGAGTTCCTACAGAAACACAGAATATCCTGAGTTGGAAGGGACCCACAAAGATCATTGAGTCCAAAGCCTGGCCCTGCCCAAGACACCCCAACAATCCCACTCTGTGCCTGAGGGTGTTGTCCAAACGCTCCTGGATTTCTGGCAGTCTTGGAGCTGGGACCATTCCCTGGGGAGTCTGGGCAGTGCCCCACCACCCTCTGGGGGAAGAACCTTTTCCTGAGACCCAACCTAATCCCACCCCTGACAGCTCCAGCTGGTAATTCCCAAACAGCTACAACTCATCTTCTTGGGGATGACCAGTCCAGGAGGGTGCAGCGGATCAGCCCGCTGATCTGTGGATGTGTGGGATGCGTGGAATGCGCTGGGGCAGAGATGCACAGCCATGCTGGGTGCCTCAGGTATGGGCATTATTGAAGCCCAGGATGGGTATTCAGAGGGACAGGGCCCTCCAGGGGCAGAGCAGATGCAGTTTGGGGTGTTCTCTAATGACGTAAAAGCCTGACTCAGAGAGACCACTCCAATCCCTGGTTTTCCCATGGGGCTTTGGCTCCAAGGCCAGTCCCATGTCCTGCAGCTGTGGCAGGCACTGGATTTGGTCACTCCATCCCACAGGCAGGGAAGTGGGATGAGGGGCTGACTCAGCTCCTGCAACCATCACCTTCCTGACCCTCTCCTGCAGGTCAGCAGGGTTCCCCAAAGCCACCAAACTCCAGCAGAGGAGAGGACACGTAGTCATCCAGTCAGGAGACAGTGAGGGAGGAGCCCACCAGGCAGGAATCCCTGCTGGAAGTGGCTCACCTTTGCTGGGACAAGCAGTGCCACCAAAGTAGGTCTGCAGGGCTCCCAGGGCCGCAGGACACAGCGGTTCCCTCAGCACGGAACAGGGCGTCTCATCTAATTATATCAGCTGTGTCCCACAAAGAGCAGCTGGCAGCAGGGCTGCCCTATTTCCTGAGCCCTCCTTTGGGCCCGGCAGCACCGTGCAGGCACTGGCCTGGCCCTGGCCTGGCACTGGGATGGCCCTGCAGCCTCTGGGTGCAGCGGCTGCAGGAGGGAGAGCGGCCACATCCCCGCACCCAGGACGGTCTGGCACAACCCTGATGGAAGCTTTCTTCTGGGCAGTAGATGCTTGCATCGGTCTGGGGCAGTTCTGATGGATTGGTGGTCTCCATCCCACCGTCCAGACCCTGGCCTGGCTCATGCTGGGTTTCCCATGGTCTGTGAGCGATCCCACACTGCCACAAAGTCCTAACACCAGAGCAGCATGCTGGGGACAGGAGTCAGCCCAGCAGTGTCCTCCCACAGGACACTGGAGTTTGCGGCCAGGTCAGGTGTGTCCCCATTGCCCCACCTCCCACAAGCACCAGTGCTGGAGCTGTGAAGGGCTCTGCAGCACAGGGACTCCCCTAGCTCCAAATGGATGCCATGGGCACCCCAAACCTGACAGTGTCCTCACACCTCCTCCTGCCCCTCTCTCTGCCCAGCACTTGCTTTCCAGCTCAGCTCAGCCCCTGCCCCAGGAGATCCCATCCCCCCTGGGGTGAGGTGATCACAGAATCCCAGAATGGTTTGGGTTGGAAGGGAACTTAAAGCCCATCTCATTCCACTCCCTGCCATGGGCAGGGACACCTTCCACTATCCCAGGCTGCTTCAAGTCCCATCCAGCCTGGACTTGGACACTTCCAGGGATGAGCCATGGACAGCAGCCCTGTGCGAAGATCCTCTGGAGGTGGCTGGAGCCATCAGGAGGTAAATGTCACCTCAGGCAGCACCAGGGCTCTGCCAGGAGCAAATTCTTCCTGGCCGTGATGGAACAACTGGAATGAACACACTCTGCCAGGGTTATTCTCTGGCTTGGACATTACCAGGCAAGGAACTGGGCTGGAGCCAAGGACACTCAGAGCTGGTGGTGGACGGGATGACAAGGGGCCAGTTGATCCCATCCAAACTTCTCTGTGTTCATCTCCCAGAAACTTCACTCTGAGGTCCTGGCACAAGCCTCTCTCTCCTCATACGGGATCTCTGGATGCTCCAGTCAGTCAGCAGCCTGTCCAAAGGGTGCCAGAGACCTGATCCCTCCGTACATGCTTGGCGATGCCCCTTGGACCTCCCTGGGAGCTGGTCCTGGGGGACCCCCTCCCTCCCTGCACCCAGCTGAGCCCTGGAGCCACTGCTGCTGGGGTGCCAGTGGCAGCCACGGTCCTGCTCTGAAGGGCTGGCAGGAGAGGGCTCTCCCAGCCCCAGCCCAGGGAAGCCCAGGGGCTGGGGAGTGGCTGGGGGCTGCCTGGCCCCTGCCACCCAGGGGGATGATGGTTTAATCCCCGACTCATTTCAGTTGCTAGGTGATCAAATTATCCATCTGCTTGTGACGGGAGAGCGCAGTGAGTCAGCCCCTGCCACAGGCAGCAGAGGGGTTCACTCCAGCCCACCTCCAGCCTGGCCCGGGGCCCTGTGTGCCCAGAGGATGCTCTGACAGCAGAGCCTGCCATGAACAGGGGAAACAGGTCCTGCCTGGGGAAGTCACATTGCCACGGGGCTGGGAGCATCTTCCCATGTGCTCCTGGAGAACAGGACCCCCATCACATTGTGTAGAGCACCTCCAAGCTGTGTCCTCACTGCACCACCTCACAGGAGGGGTTTGCTCTATTGCATTGGATTTTTGGAAAAAATTCTTCCCCATGAGGGTGCTGAGGCCCTGGCACAAGGTGCCCAGAGAAGCTGTGGCTGCTCCATCTCTGTAAGTGTCCAAGGTCGGGTTGGACGGGGCTTGGAGCAACCTGATCTACTGGAAGGTGTCCCTGCCCACGACAAGCAGATGGGACTGGATGGTCTGTAATGTCCTTTCAACCCTTTCAATCCCATTCTGGGATTCAGTGATTCAATCCTGAGCAATTCTGAAGGATCAGATAAGCCCCACTAGAAGTACAGGCAGGTTTGGTGTGTCCCCCCCAGCACAGCTCAGCCCCCTCCCAGCACAGCCACCCCAGCACCTTCCCCCTTCCACAGGAACATCCCTACCACTGCACACTGGGAGCCCAGGGAAAGCCAACAGGCTGCTCAGGAGAGCAAGGCAGAAAGGCAGCAGTTTAGGAGAAAATAACATTTTCATAAAGTATTTGAAGTCATTTGGGGGAGGAAAGTGGGAAGGAAGAGGAATCAGAGTCTCTGTGTGTATGTGATGCGTGTGTATGCGAGAGAGCGACAACAGGAGCCTCCCTCTCTGCAGAGCAGAAACCATCTCAGTTTCTCAGGTTTGAGAAAGTGTTGAGACACTGGGAAATTAAAGCAATGCCCACAGAATATGTTTGCAAAGTCCAGCTTCATTAGTGAGGTGTCACACTTCTGCTGCCATCGGGCACGTGCTGGGAATGGGCACTGCGTGCAGGGCTGGGGGCTGCCCAGGACTCCCACCCTCTGCTATGTGCAGCCCTTGGGATCTGAAGGCCACCAGGTCCAGTGCAAATCTCCTGTGAGATCCATGGGCCTCTGTGTGAGCATCAGTGGCCACCCCCTGCCCATGGCACCCCCGAAGGAGGAGTCCAGCAGCAGGGTGAGGAACACCATGGATGGCAGAAATGGGACAAAACCATGGCAGAGCAGCTGGGAGCTGCCACAAGCTGCTTTCTCTGCCTCCAGCCACTGCATGTGGGCAAAAGACTCCCTGACTATCCCCTCCCTCTCCCCCCACACCCCTCATGCTGTGCCAGGGGCTCAGCCAGCACCGAGACAGCCCTCTAGCGTCCCAGCCCTGGTGCCCAGCCTCCTAAATTCCAGGAGCTGGGCTGGTGGCCTCCCTGCTGCTCTCCACAGCCCTCCCAGGTCCCCTGGCAGCTATCACGACTTCTCAGTGCAAAGAGACTCATTAATGAAGTGGAAGAGGAGGAGGAGGAGGAGCAGGCTGAATGGTCCGTCCTAAGGGACAGTGCAGTAAGGAGGAGGAGGAGAGCGCTCAGTATTGATCTCAGGATAAGCAGACACCTGAAGAGGGGAACTGCCTGGAAAATACCGGGGTGGAAAGGCAGAGGCCAGGCAGCCTGGGCGGTGGGAGCCATGCAGCTGTGGGCAGGAGGGGCACAGGGCAGGAATTCAGCCCCCAGTGTCACAGTCCCACCCTGTAGCACCCTCTCCCAAAAAGCAGGAGGGCAAAGGCGGCCTACAGGGCTGTGGGCAGAAGGGCTGGGCCCTGGGGATACCCATAGCACCCCACTCCCTGCCCTGGAGCTCAGGTGGTCTCCATCCCACAGGGCACCCGCCCTTTGCTGTGAGCTACAGCTCCCCACAGCAGCACTGGGGAGGGAAGGAGGGAGGGAGGACAGGTTGGGCTGTGTGGGAAGGGCGTTTTTCTCCAGCTCAGTGGTTCCCAGTTTCCAAGCTGTCTTGGCAAGGCCTGGCTGTTGTGCCTGTGGGAAGCACTGCCAGGGGGCTGGAGGCAGCCACTGGCTGGGCAGCAGCCCCAGGAGTGGGACTGTCCACACCTCAGGTGGGCAGTGCCAGAGGCCACTGGGGAGCCACAGAAGGGGAAGGTTTCTATTCCCAGCTCACAGCTCCAAGCAGAGGACAGGAGATGTGAGGGCAACAGGGCAGCAGCTCCTGCAGCTCTGAGGCCTCGCTCTGTTCCTTGGGTTGCCAAACCTAGCGAGCCCCAATGTGCAGCAGCCTCCTGTCCCCAGGTCACACAGGGGGCTCTGAGCTCACCAGGGCCTCCACTGCTCCTGTGCGGGCAGCGGGAGGGCTGCTGTCCCTTGCTCACAGCCCCAGCTCAGGGCTGGGGACAGGACTCCTGAGCCCAGCCAGTACCAGGAAAGGACTGAGGAGTTCATGGGGAGCTTGGGTGCCCCATTCCTGCCCATCCCTTCTGCCTCATCGTGCAGGACACACAACTTCTGGGAGCATCACCTCTTCCATGAGCATCACCCCCTCAGGGAGTGTCACTGTCACTTCTGAGCAGAGGCAGGACACACCTCTGTGCTGTGAAGGTCTGTCTGTCCGTGTCCCTCCATATATCCAGTATCCTGCCTGGAAAGCACAATCCAAACCTTGGCCTGCCATGAAATCGCATTTCCCATCCCAGAGGTTTTTCCCCACAGCAGGCAGGACAGGCAGGGAATGGTACCAGTGGTTGTGAGCTGACAGCTGAGAAATGCTCCGTGCTCCTGCCAGCTGAAACACCTCCGAACACATCACTAACAGTCACTGGACTTTGAGCTCTTCCCAAACCAGCAGCAGTGCCCAGCTGAGACACAAGGAGGGTGGGGCCATTTCGAAAATGGCAAATCAGCCCTTTCTGATCATTCAGAAAATCGCCTCAAACTGTTTAGAACAAGAAAATAACTGGATGAAGGACCTTGTCCATCAACTGGGTCTGCTCAGTCCCAACCCCAGCCCCGAGCCCTGGCTGCCCCAGCAGCTCTGCCCAGGAGGGAAGTGGACCCCGGGGCAAGGCAGCAGGTCTCTGTCTAGGGCTGTGGTGCTTATCTCCAGGACTTGCCCAAGCCCATGGCGCCCCAGCTGAAGCCTCAGAGCAGCCATCCCATCTCCACTGTGGGAAGGATTAATCGGTCAAGGAAAACAGCGAGGGAGCGTCACCTTCATTCCTGCAGTGAAAACTGTGCCATTAAAATCCTCTCTCCTATGACACACACTGAGCCTGTTTCCGTAATAGTTTGGCAGGGGAATAACATTACGGAGCCTATAAATACCTCGTGGGGTGCTGCTCTGCTGACGGAGCAGCAGGACGTGCCCCTGTCCACCCTGGGAAGGCTCAGCCACCACCACCATGGCACCCTGAGGTGGAAGGACAGAACACGACAGGGCTGTCCCAGCTCCGGGGGACAGCAGGTGCCTTGGAGAGGACTGTGGTCAATGAGAACAGAG
Organism: Orthonyx spaldingii; assembly: GCA_013397795.1. Taxonomy (NCBI): domain Eukaryota; kingdom Metazoa; phylum Chordata; class Aves; order Passeriformes; family Orthonychidae; genus Orthonyx; species Orthonyx spaldingii. The sequence goes on from VZTJ01001353.1 coordinate 364,601, forward strand.
CAAGAGCTGGGCAGTACACTGGAGGAGACAGAGCTGAGCCAAGGGAGCATGAAGGTAAGAAAATGGTGGAAAGCACTGGCACCCTGAGGATGTTGCCAAAGCAAATTGTACGGGTCCCTCTGGCTGCAAGTGAGGACTCTGGTCTGACCCAAAGCAGGCTGACACAACCAGCTCGCCTCTGTCCTCCCCATGGGGACCACAGGTGCAGAGGGGGTCTCACACCAGAGCAGGCACCAACAGATGCTCCTCAGGGCACAGGGGGATGCCCTGGAACACCCTAGGGACACTTGCTGCAGGTTATTCCCAGATCACCCACAGAGGGAAGCTGCTACCTGCAGAGTCCTGGCCATCAGCTGGGCCACCCCAGGACCCAAAGTGAGGAATCGGTGACCACCTCCAGCACCTGCACCTCTACCAAGGCCCTGAGACACTGCAGGTGAAGAAAATACTTCAGCCCAGCTGAGAGGGAAGCAGTGGGGAAGGGATCCAAGCCCTCCAGCCCCTGGCCAGCCTGTCCAGGCCCCCAGCCAGGCTGTCCAGCTGCCCCTGGAATGGCTGGAGCCTGGTGTTGTCACCTGTCTGCCACCTGCCAGGGGAAATGGTGTGGGTGGTCCCTGTCCTGCAGAGACATGCCAAGACAAACGGCTCAGGGATTGGGATATTAAATACTTGATGTAAGGGGACTTTCATGATGCTCATCACAGGCCTTACCACTCCTCGTGAGCACAAGTGTCACCTCAAAGCTCCGGCAGAGAGCTCAGCTCCTCCAAGTCCTCAGCAACAGCCCTATGGACAGCATGGGAGATACACGGGACACCAAACCCAAAGGCCTGAGGGAATGGGGTCCTTCCCTGTGGGAAGTCGATCAAGGAATGTGCAGAAGGGTCCACACATCCCAAGGACTGCAGAAGCCAGGCCCAGGAACATCTAAACCATCCCACAGCCAGCAGAGTGTAGGTTTGGGGCTGCCTGTCTCTTTGCTCCCCATCCTACTCTCCCCCAGAGGACATAAACCCACCAAGACCATAGAATCATGGGATCAGAGACTGGTTTGGGTTGGAAGGGACCTAAAATATAATCTAATTTCAACCCTCTGTCACGAGATCTCCATAACAGCTCTAGAAGTTGTGCTGTGTCCCCTTGCAGCAGCTTTGCTCTCTTGGCAAAGAGCTGCAGCCAGGTTTCATTGGGGCAAAGCTCTCAGGGAAGACAATTTTCCTGACAGCCCATGGTCCAGACCCACCAGGCAACCATAGGAAAGGCTGACATCCATGAGAGTCTTTCTGAGCAGAGGCAGAGCTGGCACAGGAGGGCTCAGCATGGTGGGAACCTTCCCTCTACAACGTCTCTGCAGCAAGAAGGGGCTCAGGACCTTCTCTTGCACACCCAAAACACAGCGTCACATACAGAGCCCACAGCAGTGTCCACTGGGAGCTGCATGGTTGGCATAGCCGCTGTCTCTGCTCGCCAGGGACTCGAGTGACCTCCCAGAGCAGAGCTGTGAGCCAGTATGAGGTGAGGAACACAGACATCTGCAAACCCTGCCATGTTGTGGCCATGGAGGGCAGCATGTGCCAAGCCCAGGCTGCAGGGGGTTGGTGCCAACCCCCACAGTGTGATTTCAGGGGGTTTCCAGTGTGTGGGTCCAAACTCTGCTGTAGGGACCCAGCTTTCAGCACCTCAAATCTTGAGCCAAGGGCTTCCCTCACAGACCTGAGCAGAACCTTCACCTCTGTTTATTCTGCACAGAGCTAAATACACCCCCAAAATAAGAATACCAAGCAGCCTCACTGCTCAAAATGACTGCCCCTGACCACCCCAGTGACAGCCTGAGATTGCCTGCAGACCCTTTGCCTCAGTGAGTCTGACCAGAGACCTCCTCTAGCAGGCTCCTTGTGGGAGGCGGGCGATGCTCAGCCCACCCTGGGTGCCCAGCACATCCCACGCCGCTCCCAAAGGGGCTGTACCGGGATGTGGAGCTGCAGTGAGGGGCTGCCCACCCCAGTGTGGCTGGTCCAAGCACAGCCAGCTGTGGATCCAGGCTAGAAACAGGGCAAGAAAAACCCCGTCGAGCTCCAAATCGGCTCCTTGAATCCCATCCAAGAGAAAATGGGAGCCAGCCCAGCTCCTGGCAGCCCGGCACTGCGTCGCCTGGGGCTGGTGGCACTTGGCACGAGCTGATGGCCCCAGCCTGAGCTGGGCAGCAAAACGGGGGACGCAGGTGGCTGTCGGGGACAGGGCCCTCCCAGGGCCAGTCCTGGCGGGCTGCTCCCCTGCTCTGCTCCCCTGCGCTGTGGATGGCGAGGGGAGGGTGTGGGCAGCAGCAAGGAAAGCAGCTGTCATCTGGATCCAGGGCTCTCCATCTCTGCGGTGGCGGCAGCAGTGGCTCGGTGCTGATTGTGGGCAGATTAGAGGGGACACAGTGTGTTCATCCCGATCCTGCTGCGCTGCTGCTACCCAGGCTGGAAATAAAGTCTCGTTTTTCATGCCAAGATGCACAATGGTTAACAGGGAAAAGCTTGCCTGGGAGGCATGCAGGTAGCAAACCAATTTCCAAACGGGTCTCCAATTACTCCTGATGTTATTCGATTTACATTTTTTTTCTGGCTCGCTAGATGTTGATGCTCCAACGGTGAAATAAGGCCCAGTACAAGGGTGTGGAAAGGTGCAGGAGTCTCCTGCTGCAGCTGCAGAGTGGCATGTTTCCCTGGAGCTGCTCTGTTCCTCGCCACTCACAGCCATGCTTCCAACCGTACCATATGTCATGGACACAGAGAGGAGCGAGGAAGCTGGGCTGCTGCAGACACCGGAGCCACATCGGCCAAGCCCACAGCTGGAAAAGCCCCATTTTCCTGCCGGCACAAGCACCAGCCCCAGGTCCTGGAGGAGGAGTGGCAGCTCCTACCAGGCGACAGCTTCCTGCAAGAAGCCCCTGAGCTGGCTCTGTGCTCTGCTTCCTCAGAGGAGAAGCAGTCGGAGGTGGATTTGTGAGGCTCCGAGAGTCCATTTTGCAGGAAGTGCTCCAAGATGCCCAAGTCCTGCGGAATGCCAGCCCCGCGCCTCTGCATGGCTGCTCCTGGCGCCGCGGGTGCTAGCCTCGCACCAGGCACGGGATCAGGAAGACCACCAAGGCTCTGCTCTTCATGTTGGTGCCAAACTCCAGTGGAAATGATGGCAACAAGGTTCTAAATCCTGTTCCTGTGCAGGCCTCATCCTGGACCAGAGCTTCCAGAGTGCATCATGGCAAAGGCCCATAGGAGAGTTTGTTATGTGGCACCTCTCTCTTGGAGGGGACTGGCACATGGAGAAGATATTTGTCTGGCCCCTCCCAAAGTCTAAGGATAGTGCAATGACCCAACCACCACCCTGGGACTGATCCAGGCCCTTGCTGCAGCTGGAGGGGCACCAGGGGTGGCACACAGGGACAGGGACAGCACTGCCACTTGCTGCCTGCTGACTCCATTCCCCACAGCCCTGCTGGCTCTTGGCACCTTTACGTGGGAAAACCCACAGGAAGAGGGGTGAGGGTCGGGCAGCTCTGCCTGCAGCCACTGCCCGCACTGCAAACCATCCCAGCCGAGGGTAAGGACAGGGCATGTCTGAGGCACAGTAAACACAGGCCAGGGCCATGCTTAGTGCCAGTGGCCACTTGTGGGATGGGGACAGGTGCCCAGAGATCGCCAGGGGCTGCAGCCAGGCTGGGGCCCGGCGAGTGCAGGCAGCCCGGGCACGGGCGTGCTCACACAGCTCCCCACACGTGCCCACTCCCTCCATCAGCCCTGTGCGTTCGCTGGCACACACCTCCAGCCTCCAAGGCCCTGCACACCCGCAGGGACATCACCACCGACCGCTGCACACGCGTGTATATGACACACACCCCCAGAGAGGCACACGCGCTCCATCCAAGGGGAGCACACGCACCCCGAGCGGAGCACACGCAGGCGCGGGCTGCGCACACCCGCACGCCCGGGCTGGGGCCGCTCCCCCGCCCGGCTCGCTGCGGAGGGCACGCACCGGGAAGCGGGGCCAGCCTCAACCCCGCAGCTCGACCCCGGCCCCGCGCCATGGGTCCCGCAGCCGGCACGGCTCCGCAGCGTGTGCGGGGCACCCGCGGCGGCCGGGGCTTCCCGCACACGCAGATATTTGTGATGCGGGGAGCAGC
>VZTJ01001353.1:369609-403657 GCA_013397795.1 Orthonyx spaldingii
CCCGGCCGCTGGCCGGCCCCGCTGCCCCCCTGCCCGCGGCGCGGTGCGGCCGCCTCGCCCCTATGCGGAGGCTCGAGCAGCACCGAGGCGATGCCCATTCATTCAGCTTGGCCCCCGCAGCCCTCCCCTTCCGCCCCGCGCCCCAGCCGCCTGCATGGAGGGGGCTGGCGATGCTGCAGCGGTACCCAGAGCCCCCGGAGAGCACAGTGCGGAGAGAGGGAGGGAGAGGAGGAGGAAGGAGAGCTGAAGGAGGGAAGAGGAAAGAGGGAGATGGCTGCCCCCAAAACCAGAGCTGGATCTGGAGAAGACTCTGGGATTTCCACCAGGAAATCAGGGCAGGGAGTGAAGCGGGGTCGGCACAGCATCCCCCGCCCAGCCCGGCACGGCAGCCCCAGCCCCGCTCCCGGGGATGCCCAGCCCGAGGCTGGGGACTGCGGGCGGTGGGCACGGCCCGGGGCAGGGCGCGGACCCCTGCAGAACCCAAATGTCCCCCGTAAGACAGGGCTGACCCAGCCGGGGGGCACCAGCCACCCCAGCTGGGAGCTCGGCTTTAAGGGCATGGAAAGCTCGGGGGGCACATTTTCATGGTGTTACTAACCTGGTGTGTAGGGGCTGCACGCTTGGCCCCACATCTGCCCTTTTTGCAGAGCTCAGCGTTGCTCAGACACCCTCACACACAGTCAGGACCCCCTCAAATGCACTGGGGTCCTGAGCCCCAAGATAACGTCCTGCACTACACATGAAAATTTCTCAGCTTTTCCTAATCTGGGTCTTGCTTAACCCTCTGGAAAATAATCCACTGACCATCTGCCACAGTGAAATTAATTTACAACCTCACGCAAATTAGGCTCAACTGTTCACTTCCTGCTCCTCTTCTGCTCAGGGCTTTTGGTCGCTCTGGTGTACGTGTGTCTTCCTTCCCGTGGGCTGGGTGTGACCTTGCCATGGGCTGGGGGGTGACCCTGCTATGGGCTGGGAGTGACTTTGCCCTGGGCTGAGGTGGCCTTGCCATAGGCTGGGATGTCCTTGCCATGGGCTGGAGGTGACCCTGCCATGAGCTGGGGGTGACCTTGCCAGCACTGCGGGTGGCCTTGCCAGCTCTGGGCTGCAGGGCAGTGCCTGCTGCTGACACACTCTCGGATCTCAGGGTGCTTTGCTCCTGGTAGGATGTCATTCCTATGCCCAGCCTGCACACAGTCCTGTCCTAGGGAGGGCTGAGGAGCCTGTTTGGGGAACAGCTTCTCTCTCTGGCTGTGCTTGGAGGTGTGTGCAGGGCAGGTGAGGAGCTTTCATAGGTCCAGGCAGGACAGAGAGCAAGAGCTCTTGGATTTCCCTCTGCCAGGGATTCCCAGCCTGACCGCAGACAATCCAGGTATTGATCCAGGTATTGGTGGTTTCAGAGGTGATTATGAATCCATGGATTTTGCTGTTTTGGGATGCCTGGCCTGGGCTGCCCCATGGGAGTGAGGTGATGGGAGCCAGGACTGCTCAGTTCTGTGAAACACCTCCACAGTCTCTGCACCTGCGTTACAGCCTGGCCTGAGGGGTGAGCTTGGTGTGGGAGCAGCTACCATGGGGATTTTCCCATCCCTTTGCCCTGGTGTTTTTGCAAATGGAGAGCTGGCTTTCTGGGGAAGAGGCTTCATTCTCTAAGGAAAATGGAAATATACAGATTTTTTTCCTTCCTGTAGCAGATTCAGCAAAAGTGCAGCTGCCTTCCCAGTCCTGAATACAGAATTGACCATTCAGTTCATCCCTAAGGGGAAATGGCCCAGCAGAGAGGAACAACGAGCCCCACAGTGCTCTCTGCACCCTCCAAAGTCTTTCTCAACCCTGGCATTTTCCTCTCCCAAATTCCAGGGGTGCCTGGCTCCCTTTGGAGGGCAGTGAAGGTTTTCCTCATGCTTCCAATCCCCCTCTCTGAAAACCTATCAGCTTCTAAATGTTTGGGTTTTTTTTTTCCCTTAAATTGAAATTTGACCAGTTATTTGTCCATGACAGAGCCTGGGGTCCAGAGGCATTGGGACCACCAGAGCAGGAGCTGGGTGAGTGGCTGACTGAAAGGCACCCCAGTGGGAAAGGCCATTCCAGCCCTGCTGAAGGCATGGAGGGTGAGGAGCAATGCCTTTTCCATCATCCTGCCTATTCCTGAGCCTTATGGCAGCTCCAAGTGGCTGAAAGGACAGGAAATGAAGGCATGAATGATGATTGCTGCTGATTTCACCGTGAGTGTCTGAGTGCTCCTCAGGAAAGTCACTTGGTGTCCTGAGCAGGCCAGACCAGGTGCAGAGCCAGGGCGATGGAGCAGCCCTGGCAGGCTGCAGGAGTCCCTGCTGGGGTTTCAGTCAGCAGCCCAGCAAAGCCCATGTGGAGGAAAAAATAAGATGGGATATTTGGAATTTAGGAAGACATTTAGGAATAAATTATTTTTTTATATTTAAGAAGAAATTCCTCTCTGTGAGGGTGGGGAGGCCCTGGCACAGGGTCCCCAGAGAAGCTGTGGCTGCCCCTGGATCCCTGGCAGTATCCAAGGCCAGGTTGGATGGGGCTTGTAGCCACTGGGACAGTGGAAGGTGTCCCTGCCCATGGCAGGGGGCTGTAACAAGGTGTTCTTTGAGGTCCCTTCCAGCCCAAGCCATTCTGGAATTCTGGGATTCAATGAATGAAGGGCAGCTGGGGAGGTTTGTCTGTGAAACAGCCCAAAGCCTCATTTCTTAGCTGTACAGGAGTCAAGAGGGGGCTTGTACACCTGCAGGAAAGCCACAGGCAGCTACAGAGGCTACTCCAAGTGAAGACAAATGGTTCTCATTCCTGGTGATCCAAGAGGGAGAATCACAGGGGCCTAGGAAGAGGTGACACATTTAAGGCAACGGGGAAATGATCTCTCCAAGAGTTGGTGTAGTGAGCACTGATTAACTGCCAGGCTGGAGAGCTGAGGGCAGCCCTAATCCAGTGGCAACATCACTGAGCCCAGGGGAGTGTTGTCCTTGAGGAACTGGCACACCTGGAAGCAGTGATAGAGAGAACAGGTGGAGAGAACAGGGACTCAGATGTAGCTGGGAGGGGGAAGCTGAGCTAGAGGCGGAGCAGAGCAGTGTTTGCATGGCAGGGATGGGGCAAGGCTTCAGACCAGGGTGAGGAACTCTGCTCTCCGTGTGCTAAAACTGGGCTGAGGGGCTGACCCTGCACCCGGAAACGTCAGCCAGGCTGGCTGGGTTTTGAGAGAAAGAGACAAGTCTGGCACAGCACGGTGGATCTGAGAGTCACCATAGTGATAGTGGATAGAGCGGGTGGGTGGTGGAGATCAGCCAGCGACGGCTGTGAGAGGGAAGCGTGCAGGGCTGCAGGACAGCGTGCTCTGGGCACCCAACAGGACAAGGGGGCAGGGAAAAGGTAGGCACAGATGGCAAAGGCACATAGAAAACAAGGGAAGGGCATCAGAGAGGCTTTCTAAGTCTTTCTAAGCTTTCTAAGCATGGCTGAATGTGTGACAAGCAGGAGAAGGATCAGAGAGCTTTGAAACCTTTGGGAGAAACCTGGGGACAGGACTCTGCTGGGCAGGTGGGATAGAATGCAGGGACTGTGCGAGTGTGGAGGTGGAGGAGGAGAAGGCCTGAAGATGGGGCAGCAATCCAAGGGGATTTCTCCAGGCTTAGAGATATTTGTGTTGCAAACCTGAGGTGCCCTGGCACTGCTTATAGGGACAACAGAGCAGAGGGAGGGTGTAGCCAGGCTGTGCCTGTGGCAGGGAGCTGATGATGTTGCCAGGAGAAACAGTGGGATCCAGAAGAGTCCCACCAGGGCAGCAGGGCACAGCAGAAGAGGCTGAGGGCTGAAAAGCTAGGGTCTCTTGCATCCCTTATGAAGGATGCTGTGTGGGAGGGCAGCCAGCTGAGAGGAACAGGTTCCTTTAGGGAGGAGGAGATTGAAGCAAATCCCAAAGGAACTGTTTTGAGCTGAGGAGTTGGCTTGAGTTAGGGTCTTGTATTATGGTTTGCTCCATGGACACTCAGAGTGTGTGATCCCCCTGCTCACACTAAGGCCCTTCTATTTCAAGTTTTATCATCCCAGGGTTTAGCTGGTGGTGGCTCTGCAGCCCATAGGACAGGCTGTGGGTGTCACCCTGCTCTTAGTCAGGAACAATTCCCCTGGCACTGCATTGCTGCTGTCTCCAGGGGTGACACAGTGGGTCAAAGATGACCATGGACGGTTCAGGTATAATGGGCCAGACCTTCACTGCTAACAGGAGAAAGGATGGGTCCGTCTCTGTTCAGGAAGCTGGGGAGGGACTGGGGGAAAACATGAGGAGTGGAAGGTGAGAGGAGAAGGAGTGACCAAAGAGGCAGTGCCCAGAGATGAAAGTGCTGAGCATGCACCAAGCAATGCTGGGGCTGCTGGAGCTGTGGGACAAACAACCAGGACTGGCCCAGGACCTGGGGTACAAGGAGGATGTGAGTGATGCCAGGTGAGGGCATTGCAGGTGAGCAGGGTCCAGAGTCCAGAGCTCTCAGCCACATGCAGGGACAGCAACAGGGACATGCACTGACCACTTGGCACCTCCCAGACTCAGCAAGCTCTGAGCCCTTCCAGGGAGATCCTACAACCTTCTGCACTTCAGGGTGCTGCAGATACCTCTGGAGATCACTGAGAGGCGGAAGGGCAGAAAATCTGTGGTGGGCTGTAAGAAATGACGGATGTGTGCCTGGTGGGTGCAGATATGCCCCTCCTCCCCACCAGGCAGAGGACAGGCCTGCTTTGCTTTGCTCTCCTACCCACAAATCTCTCAGAAGTCAACTCTTCCCCTCTCTGCTCCCCACTGAAGTCAAACACTGGTGAGTAACAGCCTGTTAATGCAGCCTGGTGTCCTCTGTGGACCTCAGTGTCCCTCTGCCCCTCTCTTGCTCTGACATGGCACCCCCCACAAAGCCTGTTTCACATGAAGGAAACTTCGGACACAGCAGCCTCTGCTACCCTTTGTCCCAAAATTCCTCCTGACCAGGTAGTGGTTCATTCCAGGCCATGTGACTCTGCTGGAGGTTTGAAGTTCTCTCTGAGGACAGATGGGGGATTTATTCTGTGGGCAGCTCTGGGTGGATCAAGGGGCTCTTGCCCTGCCTGGAGGCCACCAGCACAATAGAGGACAGACATGTTCCATGCAGACAAAATGCATCATCTACAGTTGATGAGACCTTAGAATAAAAAATATCCTGTGCCCTATTCTTAGAGCACATGCAAAATAGGGCACAGCAAGGGCTGAATGCCCAGAAGGGTGAGAACTAAACTAAAGTCAGTCCAGCTCTCACATATGAAATGTTCGGTTCCACACATGATGAGCCAAGGAGCGAGCACAGGAGGGCTGGGAGTATCTCTGATTACCTGCAAGGGAGGAACACTGAAGAGTAATGGGATAAAACTGAAGGGAAGAGCTCAGTAAGGTTCAGAAAGAAGATTAGGCACTTAGGGAGCAGAGGAGCATCTGCAGCCATGTTAGGCCTGAGGAAGAAGCAAACAAGGCAGTGCAGCTCTCCTTCTGCAGCCCAAGTGCTGCTCCAGCCGGGACTTGGCCCTCAGGCCAGGGCTGCAGGGCTGGAACCCAGAGTCATGGAATATCCTGAGCTGGAAGGGACCCACAAGGATCATCAATCCAACTCCTGGCCCTGCACAGACACCCCAACAATCCCTGGGAGCGTTGTCCAAACACTCCTGAGGCTCTGGTAGCCTTAGGGCTGTGACCGTTCCCTGGGGAGCCTGTTCAGCACCCTCTGGGGGAAGAACTTTAAGGGTGTTTAAGTACTTCCTTGGGAGTGTTTGCCATGAACCACTGTTGAACATGCAGACAGGGCATCAGTCTGCTCCAGTGTGATGTTTGCAGGTTTTTACAGCAGGAAACCATGGCCTGGGTATGAGGACACAGCTGAACATTGTTCAGCTGCTCCTCAAGAGCTGCCAGTGCATGTGGTACCTGCACAGCTCTGGGTGATATTCTGTGAGAAATGAGCCTGTACCAGAAAAGAAGAAGGAAATTAATAAGGCGGCTCCAACCTTCCCTCTGCATCTCGGGAGCTCACAGTGCTGCCACACTCAGAGCACAACCCATGGGCTGGGGAGCAACTTCACCAAGGAGCTCCAGTCCCTTTCCTGCCAGAGCAGGGCCGGGGGGCCCAGGGCACCAGGGCTGTACCCATCAGCACCTGCAGGATGGCCCTGAGCACTAGAGCTTTACAGGGCTTTGCTCCTGGAGCCTGGCTCAAGGTGCTCCCCTCTGCTGTCAGCCTGGCCAGAGCGCTCCAGGGAGGTGCTGCAGGCAGGGCAGGGCAGGGCTCTGCACAGTGAGGCAGTGGCTGATGTGAGGCAGGAATCTCTTCTGGAAGGAGAAGATGAGGAGGAAGGTGGTTGTTGTGTGGGGATGAGGGCAGAGCAGGACAGAAGGAACTTCCCTGTGCTCCGACTCCTACCTATGTCCCTATGGGCTCCAGGCTGTGGCAGCACCAGCCCACATGCTCCTGTTTTCCCCCTGAACCAGGGGCCAGATCCTCAGTTGTGGATATTCTGGGCTTGGCCCACAGGGGTCCTTCATGCAGGGATCAGACTGCAGGCTCAGAGCATCCCAGTTCCTCTAACAGGGATTTTCATCCCCACATTACTGAACGCTGAGTCCCTGCTCCAGGAGCACTGGGGTGACGGAGCCCTGGGTCACCACTGTGGCTTGGGTTCCATCCAGTGTCACTGACAATGTCCCCATGGCTGAGTGCTTGTGCAGGAGGGGCAGGCTGGCCCTTCCTGAGGCTGGTAACAGGGTTGCTGGGTCCCTCCATCTCAGAGTGAAGTTCAGCTGCTGGATGCTCGTTGCTTGGCAGCCACAGGCTTAGAAATGTCAATTTCTAGTTAAAACTGTTCACCCAAAATCTGCACACCCTCCCAAAGCCCGGGATTTTGTATCCTGCTCTCAGCTGCCGGGGACATGACAATATCCCCCAGTGTGCCAGCACCTGGGAATGAGCCAGGGTTGTGCCAGGGAGGAGCCAGGTGAGGCACAGGCACCAGATGAGCAGGAGGGCATCCAGCAAAACAAAGCAGATTCCAGCTGATAAGAAGAGAGATCGAAGATGTGACCCAGAAATCGGAGTGAGGAATGCTTCACTGGAGCACACTGCAGCAAAGCCAGGGTGCCAGACACAGAAATGAGGGCAGTGGAATAGGAATCCCATGGGACATGGAAGTGCTGGGGCCTGGACGTGGGGATGAGGCCATGGAGGAGCAGGGGGCGCCCTCTGCCAGGGCAGTGTCAGCACCCAGGGCCAACCAGGCCACATTTCCCTCCCTTGGGGACCCATGTGACCCCTGGGGCCTGGAGCCTGTGCTGGGCAGTGTTACCTGGAAATCGCCAAATCCTGGAATATTTTGGGTGGGAGGGGACCTTAAGGCTCATCCAGTCCCACCCCCTGCCATGGGCAGGGACACCTCCCACCAGACCGGGTTGCTCCAAGCCCTGTCCAACCTGGTCTTGAACACTTCCAGAGATCGGGCAGCCACAGCTTCTCTGGGCACCCTGTGTCAGGGCCTCACCAGCCTCACAGGGGACAATTCCCTCCCAATATCCCATCAAAACCTGCCCAACAGATTTTCCTTGTGGAAACTGGTGTTTGCAGTGCTGGGAGCTGTGTCTCATGTCTCAGGTGACATGTCCCAGGCACCTGGTCCCTGGTTCTGCTTTGGGCAGGGACACAGCAAATCCAGCCCCTGTGGCTCCAGGAAGAAGAACGTAACTCCATGGTAAAGTCTAAGCATGAAAAACTCAACCTCACTGAAAAGTGCCATAAAAGACATTAGTGTTTTTTTAAATCCATGTCATTGGATTGCAGATTTGGAGAGATTAAAAATAAAAATTGTTGGCTTTATAGTATCTGAACCTTTAAAGTTTGTATTTCTACGCTCTTGCTCCATGAGAATAACAACAAGGAGAGGGAGGAAAGGCACTGGGACCCCCCAGTAAAGCCCCCGCTACCAACTAGGGCATGGCCAGCACTGGGCTCACAGAAGCAAATAGCCTCACTGGGGAAGGGATTTTATTTTTTGAAATTTGCAGAACCTCTTTTTAGCATTTTCTCATGGAATAATTTTGGTTTTCTGCTTCCAAGTGACATTCAATTTCCACATCTGAGCTAGGGATAAAATGAATATTTTTACAGCCTGACTGAATTCAAACCAAAATGCTCAAAAATGATGAAACTGTCATCTGTGGAGCCCAGCAGGGATGGGCAGGCAGCTCCAGTTGCTTGATGGCTGGGGGCATGGGTTTGCCCAGTTCAGACTGGAGTAACCTCCAGTTTGCTCAGTTGGTGGCTGCCCAGTGCCCAGCTGGGAGTACCCGAAGGAGATGGGCTCTGGAGCAGCCTCAGGGCATGTCTGAGCAGGGGCTCTGCCTGTTTTGGGGCGTCTTACCCTGTCAGGTCAGCCGTGGCACCAGGCTCGTCTCAGCCATCCTCTGCCTCCCTTATCTCTGCTCAGCAATGATTTCAGGAGACATTTAATTGGCAGATCATGCCAAACACATTTGGTTCGAAGTTTTCCCAGTTTCCTCGGGAAAGACTTTCTTATAAAAAGGACCTCAATGCCTGATTTCCCTCAGGTGGAGAGCAGAGCCCTGAGATGGGGAGGGTGGGAGATGTTTCACTGAGCAACCTGGGCTACTGAAGATGTTCCTGCCCATGGCAGGGGGTGGAATGAGATGGGATTTATATTCCTTTCCAACCCAAATCAGTCTGGGATTCTGTGATAGATACTCCAAGAATAACCTTTTTTTTTTTCCCTTACATCCCCTATGCCATAAAATAATCCTTTAATTAGTGAGACCAAAGTGTTCCATAGTTACCACTGGGACCTTTCTTCCATCATGTGTATAACGGACCCACCTAATTAGTCAGGTTTAGTTAGTCCTGGGTTTGCTCCACACTCATCCTTCAGCATCTCCTGGCCTTTCTAAAATCTCAAATTCTGTCTCAAAATCCAATACCTGGCTGAAGCACAGCCAAAACAGCATTTGCACCATGTTTTGCAGTGTTCTTTGGGAAAAGACAGCTGGGGGAAGACCCAGCTTTTAGCTGGAGAGAGGAAAAATGCAACTTCCAGGTGTAAGGCTGGAGTTCTCTCAAGAGAAGTCGAATTTCCAGGGACTGGGAAGCAGCAAACACAACGTATGGAGTTGCTGGGCTATCCCAGAGCAATTGGCTCTACACCAGTGCAGGGGGAAATCTGGGAGCATTATGCCTGAGGATTTTGTTAGTGGGATGCTGGGGTGTCCCCTGGCTGGCTGGGGTGGGGGTGTGGGGCTGGTTCAGAGGTGCAGCACCAGCGTCCCATAGGCCTGGAGTTAATTATTCAAAAAAGCCATCTATAAGCTTCATAAAAGCCTATAAAGGCTTTATAAAAGCCTAATAGAAATAAAAATAGCTGTGCTTTGTTTTTAAAATCACTTACAACACGGATCATTATTAGTCTAATTATCTCCCTACAGTGTGGAGATGCCATGGTTTTGTTTTTGTTTTTTTGGTAGGTGTTTTTTGTTGTTGTTTTTAGGGGTTTTTTTTCTCTTTTTTGTATTGTTGTATTTTTCAGGCACAGAAAGCACACAAGGCACATTTTGGAGATGGAATAGGATGGAACAGGAAGGCCAAGCAGGAGGCAAGGAAAGATATGCTGTCCCAGGAGCCCAGGGCTGACTCCTGGCCCTGGTGCCCAGCTGCCCTTCTCACTCCAGATCCTGGACCCAACAGCAACAAGGTTCAGCCCAAGGCTGGGCTGAGGGTGGCAGAGCTGTGACATCCCTGGCACAGGGCACTGAAGGTGCCAAGAGTGAACAGGAACAGAGGGATAACAGTTTGAAAGAAAAATTAGTGACAGCACAACACAAGTATGAAAAGTAAATAAATGGAAATAAATTAAATCCACGGGCATGTTACTGAATATCCAGAGACCAGGTCTGTGCTGTGAAGTCCCTGAGCTGAATGGAACTGGATAAGCTTTAAGGTCTCTTCCAATCCAAACCTTCTATGATTTTATTGTTCTGTGAAATCCCCATTCTGTGTTCAGGGCATTGACACCAACAAGATACTACAGCCAAAGGACATAAAGGAGATTTTCCTAAATTACCTTGCCATTTTTAGTGACAGATACACTTCTTCCCTGCCAGACATTTATTCTTCTTTACTGATACTCCATCCATTTCCTGGTAGCTGCTGCTCCCTGGGTGCATTACTGGCAGCAGCTCAGCACATCCCAGAGTCCCTCCTGAGCTCCTCGTGGAGAAGCAGAGCCTGGCCCAGAGCCCATGGAAGTTCACAGAGGTGGCACTGAGGGTGAGCAGCAAGGCAGGAGTGACCTGGGAAGGAGCGGGACCAAAGGCACTTTGCACTGGGGCACCCGATCAGGCACCATCCGTGTGTGTCCATCCTCCAAAGACACTGCAGGACACACAGGACGTCGCTGGAGCTGAGGCCACCGAGCTGGGATGCAGCCACTCCAACTGGGAGCCTGCCTGCTGCAGCCCTTCTGTCTCCATCTGCTGCAGACAGAGCCAGGAATGACCCTGCAGGCATTCCATGGGCACAGGGATTGCTGCTGCCCATCACGGGCACCTGCGCAGAGTGACAGGGACCCTGCAGATGCTCTTTCCAAGGTGGAGAGGTTATTTTAGCAACACTGCAAATGCCATGCTCTGAGGGGGCTGCTCAGGGTGTTCCTGTGCCCTGGGAGCCCTCACCTGCCTCTGCAGGAGCTCCCTGCCTCGAGCAAGTTGGGAGTGGGTGGGGCAGATCGGCCTGACACCTCTCTGGGTTGGTCTGCTGGGATCTGGGAGAGAGAGGAGGGCAGAGGTAGTGCCCAGCCTGGCATCCACCCAAGGAGGGCAGAGAGGGGCTTGGCTGGGCTCATGTGCAGCTCTGCCTCCCTGTGTGCAGGATCTGGACATCAGAGCTCTCCTCTGACACATTTGTGGCCTCTTGACACTTTCCCAGCTCCAGGTGCTGCCAGCAGGTCCTGGCATAGCCCTGTCAAGCAGGAGGAAAGCAGGGACAGATCCTAGGCGTGTGAGGATGGATGGGCTCTGTCTACCTGCCAGGATCGCCTGCTCAGAATATACATGGAAAACCAGTGGAGCAGAAAATGCCAGGCCTGGACATCTTGGGTGCAGAGCACACCAGTGAGGGTCTGTCCTGTGCTGCTGCAGGTGTTGGGACAGGAGCAGTGGCCATGGCATTGCTTGGGATGGGGAGACTGACAGAGCTGTGGCTTGGGGGAAAACAAGTGCACAGAGACCCTGTGACTTTGCAGCCTGGGAATCCCAGAATCCCTGAATGGTTTGGTTTGAAAGGGACATTAAAGCTCATCTTGCTCCAGTCCCCTGCCTTGGGCAGGGATGCCTTCCACTATCCCGGGTTGCTCCAAGCCCCATCCAACCTGGCCTTGGACACTGCCAGGGATGGCACAGTGGTGTTGTAGCAGTGCTGGCAGGAAGGGACATCTCCACCTCCTCTGGCCACCAGCCCACAAGGGACAGCAATGAACAGCAAGATGAGTGGCACCCAGCTGTACCTGACAGTGGCAGAGACTTGGAAACTGCATTTAGTAAGAAACTGTTACCACTTGAAACCCACATCAATCCCAGCTGAGGGGGAAAACTGCAAATTGTGTTTTAAAATAAAGTTTTAGAATAAAATGCTGATTCCATCACTTTCCCAGGGATGCAAATGGTATTTCTTTCCATTTCTCTCACACAGCAGTGCTGTGCAACATGCACCAGGCACATGGTGGGGCAGAGGATTCCTACTCTTCCATTAATTTATTCCCATTGCTGTATTTGTTTTACAACATTCAGAATAGCTTTTACTCAGTGTTGATTGAAACATCTTATTTTCCAGATCAAAGTGCTGCTTTGTAGTTTAATGAAATACTTTGACACAATAGCTCTGCGTTTGTTGGAAATCATTATTGAATATATTGAGACCTGCTGGTCCTCTCATTAACTTGCTGTATGCTTGTCTTCCCATCTTGTTCAAAGTGTCAAAACACTTCACTACAGAACAATTCCATCAGGATATACCAGCAGTGGTTGTACACACCGGGATGAAGCTTTGGATGGGATGTGTGTGCTGGCCCAGTAGCAAAATAACAATAGTGAAAATTAGAGGCTTGAAATTAAAATTAATTTTAAGTGTAATTGTTGTTTCCCTAGTGAAAATTTTTTACACTTTGCCCAAATTCCATCATATTTCTCCCCTTTTCTGTCCCTCACCTGTCCTTTTTCCTATATGTTAATTTCTCTGCTCGCCTTTACACTTGCAAAAGTCCCTTTTTTCCACTCGGAGTGCCCAACATGCAGTGGAACAGGGAGATGCTCTTTGCCAGGCTCATCATCCCTCGTCAGGAATGCAACAATCCTCCTGTTTCCACAAAATGTTTGCAAAATCCTACAAGTATTTTCACTAAAAACTGTTGGTTTCTCTAATCCCTGGGGAAAGTATAGAAAACAAATTAAGTATTTTAAGTGTGATTTGAGTTGTCCTCAGCCTGGAAATATCCGTTTAGTGACTCTCAGAGAAAAGGCTCAAATTTAAGAGCAGAAATCTCAGAAGTGGAGGGAAGAGCAGCGGCAGAAATTTTGGCTGTGGAGAGCTGAACTCTTGCCCTTCCCTGCTCCCCTGGGTTCAGGGTTTGGTGCCACCTGCTTTGGCAGCGCGGGGCACACAGGCTCGGGCTGGATTAATGTGGGAATGCCCCGGAGAGATGCTGCATCCCTGAGCTCCCGCAGACCGAGATGCGCCCTCTGTGCTCGGGGAGAGTCTCGTTTATTGCACTCCAGCTGAACCATGCAAGGCTTTGGAATGCTTTTCCAGCCCGTGCTCAGTTCCTGCCCCTGAGCTCATCCAACCCGTGCTCCCGGCAGTTCCCGGGGATCCATCTCCCGTCGCATCCCCGGAGCCGCTCCCGCTGCAGCCGCTGCCGGTGCGGGCACAGTGATCCCCTTGCTCTGTGTGGGAGCGTGTGCATGACACACGGAGGTCATGGAGAAACCTAGTTCCATTATTCATCCTTTTTTTGGCCGCTCTCGTGCCGCCGGCCACGGCGGCTGCCGCACGAAGGCGGCTGGAAGTGGCTCTGACGGGCTCTAATTTGCGGAAGGACGGAGCCGTTTCTCAGACCAGGCTCCTGCCTCACGCTTCCTTCCAGCCCCTTCAGAAGGGTTTTTTCCACTCAGCCGCGGGATAACCCAGGGCTGGACCAGGGGAGAAGGGGCTGGGAACACGGGGAGGAGGGCAGGGAAGGGCTGGGCATGACCCCAGCACCTCCTGCGGGAAGACATCCGCTGCTTTCCAGGCGTGGGCGTTAACCAGACCATGGACCATCCCCTGCTTCTATGCATCCTCACAGATCCAGCACTGCAAAGGCTTTGTTCTGGGGAAAAAAAAAAATAATGGCAGGGAATTGTCCCATCAGAAAAGTCCCAGGCTGTGGGTGGCTCCTGCGGGGTCCTTGGGGCACAGGGTGAGGGGACAGGGACACAAGGCAGCACTGACTGTTCACTGTCTCACAGCACAGGAGCTAATCCAGCACAGATACCGCCACACAGAGGGTTTAAAACATGCAAAAGGCAGATCTGCCCATAAATATGTAAGAGGGAATTATGGAGAATAAAGGAATTTGGGATGGGGAAGTCGAACATCCAAGGTGATGGTCTGTACACAGTCCCAGTAGTCTCTGGACCAGCAGTGACACCTCAACGAGGCAGCTGTAGAAGAACTTTGGGCTTGTCATGTTCCAGCAATTCTTCCTCAGCATCCTCCACTGGCCAGACTCTTGTGGCAGCAAAGCCTTCAAATTCCTTTCCTCAATACCTCAAACACCTCAGCATTCCTAAATCCACCCTTCAGAGTAGTACCTGCTCTTTTCAGAGCAAATCTATCACAAAATCACAGAATCCCAGAATGGTTTGTGTTGGAGGGACCTTAAAGCTCATCTCATTCCACCCTCCTACCATGGGCAGGGACACTTCCCACTACACCAGGTTGCTCCATCCAAGCTGGCCTGGAACACCTCCAAGATGGGAAGCAGGTACAGGGTCTGGAGCCTAGCCCATAGCCTGGGACAGTGCTCGATTTTGTGCAGGGTGTCCCTGTGCCCCTCGCTGTCTCTGATCTTTGATACAGAGGTGCAAAGCATGGCCACACTTGCCCAAGCATGCCTGCGCTGGGCTGCAAATCCAGCCAGAAGCAGAGCAGGAATTCTCAACCAGGTGCACAAAGGCATGTTTCATTCACCTTAGATGTATAAAGGGGGGGTTTGCCTCACTGCTCTGTTCATTCTGCACCACAGATCAAAGGAAAAGAAACCTTTCAGCATGGCTCTGCTTGCTGGGGCACAGCCAGGGCAGGGGGATGTTGCCAGTGGGGCAGGGGCTTGTCACCAGGGTCTGTCCCAGGGTACCCAGGCAGGGGAGCAGGGCAGCTTCAGCCCAGAGCCACCATCACCAGGGCAAGAGGAAATGGCCTCAAGCTGTGCCAGGGGAGGTTTACAGTGGGTATTAGGGAAAGGTTGGGAAAGGGTGCCCGGGGCAGTGGAGTCACTATCCCCAGAGGTGTTCAAAGAACGTGTGGATGTGGCACCTGGGAACATGGGTTAGTGGCGACCGTGGTGGTGGTTTGAGGTTGTGGTTGGACTCAATGATCTCAGAGCTTTCTTCTGTCCTTAATGATTCCATCACTGTGATCAGACAAGTTACTGGCGGTGGCCCAGGGCCAAGCCAGGCAGGCGAGTCTGGGAGTCAGGGTCAGGGATGGTAACTGGGGCCAGCCCAGTGCCCACGCAGCAAACCCACGTCAGGGCAGCAGTTCAGGAGCCAGACAGGCCTTGGGTGCAAGGGAGAAAACCATGCCAGTGGTGGGATCGGCTCTCACCAAGTCCCTGCAGAGCTCTGGGACTGCACCAAGGGCCCCAAGGGACAGGAACCGCCCCGGAGCCTCACCAGACAAGCCTCCATGGGGGGATGCCCTGGGGGCCCACCCTGTGGTGTGGGTGGCAGAACACAGCTCACCAGCCTGGCAGAGATGGTGACGCAAGCACTGCCAGCACCCAGGATGCAAAGTCCTTCAGCTCTGGGGTCACACAGCCTGTGGCAGCCTTGGTGGGCTGAGGTGAGGCTGCCCAGCCCCCTGTGCCAGCACAGGTACACAAACACAGCAATGCACCTAGCTGTCCCCATGGGAGAGACCTGGAAATGTCACTATGGTGCTCACAGGAAACCTCCAGTGCCCAGCACAGAACAGGGATATGCTGGGGCAGCTAATGCCGGGGCAGAAGAACCCCTTCTCAGCCCACCCTGCCTGTCCCAGGCTCTTCTGGGCTCTCAGCAGCAGGCCTGGGACTCTGCTTGTTTGACTCCCCCAGGAGATAAACACTGTCCCAGTGTTTTCCAATAACTGCTGCCAAGGGGACGTGGTGAGGGTAAAAGCAACACCTGAGGAACATGTGCAGGAGCCACTTGGGAGGCGGCAGCTGGAATGGGTTGGCTGCAGTGCCAGTTGAAGTTCATCCCCAAATCCCAGAGCTGGGCTGGGCTTGCAAGGGAAGCAGAGTCCTCAGAGTGCATCCAGCACTGTCCCTGGGGGTAGGGGACCCTGCTGTCACTTCCCCCCAGCTCCCATGGACTGATTATCACTCCTCTGTGTTACAGGTATGTCACAAATGAGCCTGAGGACTCTTGCAGGACAGGACCCTCAGCTTTCCTCAAAGCACGAGAAGACACAAAAATGGTGGGTTTCTTTGGACCTTCCAGGAAATTCATGCCAAACTGTGCTGGTTGTATTTGTGCCCCTGGGAGACCAAAGTTTGGGTATAAAAGACTAAAAGCCCCAGATGAAAGGAACTGATGACCACAAACCTCACCTGAGACATCTAAGCACTGAAGTGGTGGAGAAGGCACCAATGTGGCAGCCGGATCCTGCATGAGGGCATCAGGAGCAGTGCTGGGTCAGGATCCACAGGGATGAGCTGGAGGGAGCAGCAGAAGGAGCAGTGCTGGGTTGGGGATCCACAGGGATGAGCTGGGGGGATGAGCAGGACTCTCCCCAGGCTGGAAGGGGGGGTCTAGGGCTCCTCTAGCACCAAGCCCAAGCAGCAGCCATGCAGCCAGGACAGGAGGACATTGCACAGACTCCTGCACGAACCTGCACTGCCCAGGTCACTCCAAGCCTCCCCAACTCCTCCTGCCCAGTGCACTTTTGAGGTGCTGACATTCCCTGTTCTCTCCTCTCTGACAGCAGCAGCTCCTGGCAGAGCACAGCTCCTGGGGAGCTGACAGACCCTTCATGTGAAACCACCTCAGTGAAGTGACAGGGTAAGGACAGGGACTACCCCCAGATGTGGCACCCCAAAGGTGGCTGTGAGGATGGCTGGTGGCACAGGGCAGCACCTCGGGCAGTGGGTGGCACATTTTGCAATGCACAGAGCTCAGAGTTGGTGCCTTGACTCTGTCCTGCTCTTTCTGACTCCTTCACTGCCTCTTGATTCAGCTCCCAGCTCCCACCAGCAGGAGAGGTGCAGAGCAGGAGGGAACATCCCTAACGTCCACACCCTCACAGAACAGGGTGAACCTACCAGCTCTGCCAGTGGCCAGATCTCCCCTGTGCTGGTGTCACTGGTGTCACTGGTATTTGCTAGTGGCCGCTCAGAGCCAAGTCTGGCACCTTACTGTGTCCTTCACCACTCCAGACATGTTATTTACTGACTTCATCCTTTTCATTGCTTCACGTCCTGACTCTTCCCAAAACTTCGTGGGGTGGTGGTGCCTTTGATGGTTTCCCCTGGATTAAAAGGTCCCAGTGGAGCCCCTGGGTGCTGCCCTGCTCTCCTGAATGCGCCATTTCATGTGAAGCCCCTCAGGACTGATCACAGTGTCAGTGTCAAAGAAACCTCCTCTTGTGGGAGACTCTGAATCCTCAAAACCCTGTGCTTGTTTTCCCTGAGGGCATCTTCCAGATGCTGCAGGTGCAGCCAGGGCATGAATTCATTTGGGGGGTGTAGGGGGTGTGGAGGCAGCAGAACAGGTTTTTCTTGCAAAATTGTGCTATTTCTTCAGCTTCCTTGGACGCCAGCAGTGACCAGGGGAGCGACACTGGCTTATCCCACCCTGCTGTTTGCAGTTTTTCACCCCTCTGTGCTGCTGCCTCAGAGCATGTTGCCCCTCCAGAAACCTCTTGCAATCAAAGGCTGATCCAATTCCTTCCTCCCCACTTTGTGCAGCTCCCTGCAGAGGAAGGTCTCCTCTCCCCAGTCATTTCCCATCCATCACTCTGACTCCAGCTCCTGCAGACCCACATGCTGCTCTTTGCAAACTCCCACCTTGTGTCCTTTCCTGGAACAACCAGATCCTCTGCCAGGTCAAGAGCATCAGGGCAACTCATGCTCCATGAGCCAATTTTCGTGTTTGCCTTTGGGGAGTGAATCCTGCTTGGTTTGGGATTCATTCTGGGTCCTCCTGGTGGCTTTCCGAGCTTTCTCCTCATCTCTGAATTGCTAAAAGGCCTCATCTCCTCTGAGGAATCCATCAGCCCTGGCAACATTACCTCTTCAGATTCGCAAGAGCCACGAATTCTCTGTGCTGATTTCTGCACTCATTCAAATGTGCTGCTCGGCTCCTCGGATTTTATGAGGGGCACAGAACGCCTCAATTTTCCATAATTCCCTGTGATCTTCATCTTCCTCTGCCTAGATTGATTGAGAGTATCACAAATATCTTGTGCTTCAGGCTCTGGGTGGGAGGCAAGGAGTTGCCTTCCCTCAGCCTTCCCTCTCCACCTTGCAGAGACTTGGGGCAGCACCCAGAGCCAGCTGCCACCCAACCCCTTCTCGAGGGGGTGTGCCTTGTGTGGGGCTGTGGCAGCTCCCTGCTCACCTTGGGGATCTCTCCAGCCTGTGTGTGAGCCGAGGGTACCAGGGGTCAGTCCCTAACGGCAGGCTTGGCACAGCACAGCAACCTGGCCCTGGGAAGAGCCTGAACCTTCCCCCTGCTCAGCAGCACAGGAGGGGTGATCCCTCCTTTGCCTCAGTCCTGTGGGACAGCCCCTTGCTTTGGGGCTCAGCCCCTTGCTTTAGGGGTCCATGCAGTGCTGTGTAACAGTAGCAGGGTTTGCGGTGGGCTGAGAGGAGGCATCCTGGGCCATGCTGCACTGGGGGGATGCCTTGGAAGCCCCATGTCAGACACCTGGAACCCTTCTTGCCAGCCAGGATGGGGGCACAGGCCAGCAAAGCCTTTGTCACTGGGACCATCCCTGCAGTCTCAGCCAGAGGCTGCTCTGAGCTCCTCCATCCCCACATGGCCCACAACAGCCTCTCACCTCTGCTTGGCGGGGCTGTGGGGACTCTGAGGATCAGGACAGCCACACTGAGCAGAACAATGGCACAAATGCCCTATCCTGCAGGACTCACTGAGGTGCTGAGGTGACCACTCTGCTCCTGGGATTGATGGAACCTGTTCCAAAGCCTTCCTATCCTCCACCAGCTGGGAGACTGAACGATGCCCTTGCCCCTAGAGCTAGTATGGGCACAGAGCGACCAATGGTGTGTGGTGGGAGCGGGTGGTGTGGGCACCTGCTTTGAGGACATGTGTCACATGTCACTGCCCTAGTGAGGGGGCCAGCTGATGCCAGGGTGGCCAGGGCACATGGCAGTCATTGTGCAGGAACTGTGAAGGTGTAGAGGAGCTCTCAGAGTCATCACAGTCTGATAGCCTTGCCCAGCATTGGCTCCCCCAGAGGACAGAGAACAAGCTCCAGGCTACCACAGGTGAGACTGAACTCTGGAACCCTCCTGTGCCCTCCTTCTTCTGGTGGAGGGTGACTTCTGCAAGGTCACCCAAATCCCTGGAAATCTCTAAATATTGTGAATTGCTGTGATCAGTTGTTCCATGATGCATCAAACCCCATTACCACCAGTGTGCCACGAGCTCTCTCCACTCTTGCTGCCCCCAGAACAGCAAGGGAGGATGCACAGCCTGGAGCAGGCCTCTTCTTCCACCTCCTCTGCCTTCTCCTCTTCCCAGCACTACTGGGAAAGGCAGGTGAGGTCCTGCCAAGCGCAGCACTTGCCTCATTCTGCCATGAAGCATCACGTCAGTGCAGTGCCCTGCCTGTGCCTCCACACCGAGTACACGAGGGACGAGGGCTGCTCAGCACCCACTAATAGGTGCAAAGGTCCCAGGTGGTCTGGGGAATTGGAGCCATGCACTTCCCTGGCCCTTGTTTGCTGGAGAAGAGGCTCGTGGGTCCCAGTTCTGTCAGCCCCGTTTTCAGGCTTCACTGAAGAGCAACGGGAGCAGCGCTGGCGGCAGGATCAGCACCGCTGTGGGGGGGGGACTGGGGGTCTCCGGGGGGAGCTGTGCTAGCTTTGAATGCCCAGCTCAGAACAGGAGCCCCCAGAGCAGGCGCTCTCAATGTGCTTTGCTGTCACTGGAAGAAAAGCAGGGTTGACACTCTGCTCTGCTGCAGCCCTTTGTGCAGCCGGTGCTGGGAGCCCCTGGGGGGCTGCGCCTGCAACCCAGCCCGAATGTGAACTGTGGCACATATGGGAGGAGAAAAGCTCTCAGGACATGGCCAGAAACTATTCCCCTTCTGACCTTTCCCTTCAGAGCACGAAAAAGACAGTCTTGGTCTAAATTGGAGCCTTAAGGCGCTGAGCAAACTTTAACCTGTCTCTGCAAGCTTTTTCTTTTAAGACACCCAAGAAAGAGTCTGTCCCAGTAGAAACAAACCCAACTCTTGATTCTAGTGAGCCATGTGCTCCTGCCCAGGAAACGGCCTGGGAAATCAAAAAGCCAGCACCAGCCACCGACAGGAACTGGTAAGGAATGAGGCCAGGGATCAGAAAGACCGGGAGCAGCGACACTGCCTGCAGGAATCCCAGCGTTTTGCTGGGATCACGGGCACAGGGTGGGAAGAACATCCATCTGCTCCCTCTTATCAAGGCACCCCTTGCTCCCTGACAGAACAGTGGTGGGGTGAGATGGGACTCTGGGGCTTGGGCACCCTCCTTTTCCGTTTCCCTTGGGAGGGAGAATGCTTTGAGTTGCAATTACTTTTTTTACATAAATCGTGAGTTTCTGTCCAGGATGTTTTGCCTCAGTCTCATCTTTGTGATGGTGCTGCTGCTGGTCCGTGCCTGGAGCAGTGGTGGCAGGTGGCTCTGTGTCACTCTGTCCTCGCCAGGGCCCTGCAGGGGTGATAGGCACAGCACTGGGGCTCAGCTGTGCCTCTGCAGGGGGCCCAGCCGGGGGTCTCTGGCCCAAACTGAGCCCTTGCCCCTGTCCTTCACCCCAGCAATCTTGGGGTGGCAGAGCAAAGTGAGGGCAGGGCAGGGCTGGGTGTTTGTGCTCCAGGGCTGGGGGCATCCCTGGCTGTGCTCACTGCCATCCCTGTTCCTCAAAGGATTGGAGGAGCTGGAGCATCCCACTGGAGCCAGGACAGACTCATGAGCTGTGCTACTCATACCAGTTGCTCCTGACAGCTTCCAGTGACCCTGCTCAGCCTCCCTCTTCCCCCATCCCACAGAGTGTACCAGAGCACAACACCAGCTGCTCCTGCAGCATTCCTAGGCTTTGAAGTCTTGTCAGCCTGGACAAGGCTGCAGGGAAAGGAATGAATCCATCCAGGGGCTCATCGTGCTGCTCCCATTGCTGCAGCCAGCCAAGGGAGATGGATGGGAGGTGTTGTGGCCCTGCAGGGCCCATGTGTGTGTCAACATGCCCAGCAGCTCAGCAACCCAGGACTGGCACACCACAGTGCTCCCAAAGGCTTGGCAGTGATGGCATCAGGTAGCTGGAGCCTGTGGGCTCAAGGAGGGCACTGAGCCTCCGAGGCAGTGTCTCTAGAGATCTGGATAATTCCAGGACAGACTTGTAGACCAGGCAAACCCAGCCAGATCCAATTGGCAGATTGAGTTAGTGAGGAGAGATAAGCCAATCCACTTAGGGGCTTTGCTGGGCTGGATTGGCTAAACCAGATTAGATGCAGCTGCTTGGGCGTTGGGGGTTGGCCCAGGGCTGGGGGGCCACAGCACAGCACCAGGACTTCCCTCCCAGTAATCTCTGCAGTCTCCAGCGTCACAGGGGAGGAGCTGCAAAGTTATTAATACAGAGGGATGGATTAAATGGGAGCATTGGAGGCAGCATTACGCACACATTTCTGCTTTAGTTCACTAAAGACACTTCACCCCAGACCTTCTGCAGAGACAGGGGTGCACCAGTGCTCGGCCCCTCTGCCAAGTGCTGCCCCTGGACCTGATGGGTCCCTTTGGCCAGGTTGCTCCAAGCCCTGTTCACCCTCGCCTTGGACACTTCCAGGGATCCAGGGTCAGCCACAGCTTCTTTGGGCACCCTGTGCCAGGGCCTCCCCACCCTCACAGGGAACAATTCCTTCCCAATATCCCATCCATCCCTGCCCTCTGGCACTGGGAAGGCATTCCTTGTGTCCTGTCACTCCAGCCCTTGTCCCAAGTCCCTCTTCGATGCTCTTGGAGTCTGTTGGGGCACTGGGAGCAGCTCTCCCATAAGCAAAGGCTGAGACAATTGGGGCTTGGAGAAAAGAAGGCTCCAGGGAGACCTCAGAGCCCCTAGGAACAAGGGGAGCTTTAAGATCCCTTCCAAACCAAACCACACCGGGATTCTGGGATTCCATGATCCATCCTCCCTTCTCTGGATCCCTGTGATTCTTCCTGCACGGCACAGCTCCTTCCCTCTGCCTTCAGCCACATCCAGAGGTGACAGTGCCAGGGATGGCACCGCCAGCCGCGGGCACGGAGCGGGAACGTGACAGGGACAGCTCCAATGGAATGTGGGAGGAGCAGCTCCGCCGGCACGTGCGGCAGCTCCGGCGGCACCGCCCGAGCGCGAGCCGGTCCCGGTGAGCGCTGCAGCCCCGGGCAGGGCTCGCTCCAGTGAGTGAATGAGGCAGCTGATGAATATTCAAGATTGGCAAAGCGGATCGCTTTCAGCTAAATTTGATCACAATACAGGATAAATTAAGCCCCGGGATGAATGCATCTGAAATGAAGATTAAAAGAACTCACTGTACAAAGTCAGGAAAGTAGGTTTAGCCAAAATCTGACAATGTACACAAACAGATAAAAATAAAGTTCCTTTCACTGAGCAAATAATGAGGTCGGGATCAGCCTCTCTCCAAGTTCCTATGGAAACATGGCTTTTTTTCTTTTTAATTCAAAAATAAAGGGGGTGTGGGGGGGAGAATGCCTGGGAAGCAAATGATGCTCAGAAGGTCCACGAATAGAGGGAGGTGCTCAACACAAGTGATATCTGGTGAGAAAATAACCTCCTCTCAGGGGAGGGCCAAGGGAGACCCGACAGGGGCTGCCAGCCCTTGGCCGTCCACATCCAGGGAGCTGCAGAACTAGCACAACATCAGCCCCAGCACTGGCACAGATGATGCCCAGCTCAGTTCCAGTTTGCTGAGGTCCTGGATCAGGGCACTGGGTTCTTCTGGCAGCTGGGAGAAGAGTGAGTAGGAGGAAGCGTTTGGCTTTGCCATGGGTGCACAGAACTGTAGAGCTGCCAGGACGCTGAGGAGAGGAGTGGGGAGTATCACATCTGCTCCCAGGTTTGGAAAATTCAGATTATTGTGGGCCCCTAAAGCAAAGCCAGGGATGGAACAACTGGGGAAACTGAGACGGGGAGCTGGCAGAACAACCTGCCCAGAGGCTGCCAGGGAGCTGGGTATCCACTCCCAGGCACAGACAGGGTTTCTGTCACCTCTCACTGGTGGTATTGACACTGGTGTCACCTTCAAGGGACCTATTCCCTCACCCTCACATATCCCCGTGTGTGTGCTGGGCAGGTAGGACAGGTGGCAGCCCTACTCCTGGGCGAGGAGCATCCCTTAGGGGTGGGATCCCCCCTCTGCAGGGCTGGGAGCAGCAGGGAAGTGCTCCTGCAGGGGTAAAGAACCTTTCCGAGATCTCTGTGATCAGGCCCTGGCTTCCCTGCCAGCAGCTGGGGACAGCCCCCGCCTCTGGCTGGGCACGGCGGCACAGGGCACACGTTGTTCGTCCCAAACCCGGACGGCCTCCTCCCGGGACTCGTGGGTCGGAGCCACCACACGCCCCGGCAGCGCCTCCCCGCAGGTGGAAAGGGCTGTCAGCGGCTGACACCGCGTCTATTAGCAGCCCCCGGCAGGTGAGAGGGAAGCATTAGCATATGGAAAACGGGGATAAGGCAGCGTGTCTGGGGCTGTTGTGACTGACCAGACAGGTGAAGCCGGGGAGGTTCTGAATAAACTCCCCCACAGCCCAGCCACGCTTCTGCGGGGGCTCAATGGCCTCAGACACTGGGAGCTGCTCTCTGGGGCTGGGCAGGGTGCTGGGGTCCCATGGAGGTGACAGGGGACGGGACACCAGCTCCCCAAGGAACACCCTGTACCCATCACCACAGCACTGGGAATGGGAGCCCTGTTCACCCACGCTGGGCTCAGACCAGGCCCAGTCACAGTAGCACTGCAGTGATTGATGGCCTCCCCCTGCCACCCTGAAGGGTGACTGAAGTCTTTGGTTGAGGAACTTGATACACAGCAATTCCCTCCTTGTCTCCCTCCCACATCCCTCTGAGTGGGAGTTACTGAACCATCTCCTCCTAGGACACGAAAAAGCCACTAGTGCTGGAGCCAGGGTGAGTCAGAGCATGAGTGACCCCAGGGGACAGGGAGGAGGCAGGTGGCAGCGGGAATAGGCCAAGGCCAGGATTTCCAAATGCCTGAAATGAAGTGCATTCCAGCCAGGATTTTAAGCAAGGGATTTACAGGAGATGAGCACTTGCATGGCAGATGGAGAGGGGCTGTGGGGGGCAGCCCCTCAGAAGGGCACAGAGACAGGCAGGTGCCACCCCAACATGGGCAGGGAGGAAGCTGATGGCCACAGCAAGGGATGCAGAGAGCTGGGAGATCGTAGCTCTCACACCCTCCTTGCGGGTGCCCTCCTTGGAGCTTCCCTGCTTCCCCTCTGAATCAATTGCCAACCCCAGGGTACCCCAGCAATCTTCCCCAACCCCTGAGACAGCTCTGTCCATCGCACCAGTGCCAGCCAGAGAGCAACTGGTTTGCTGAGACACCACTGCAGGATGGGCTACAGGAGGCAGAATAAGGTCTTGGTCAGGCAAAGGGCTGTTAACAGCAATGTCCAGCTTTGGCCCTGGAAGAAACAGTGATTTGAGCTCCCAGGAGCACAGCCAGTGGGGCAAGGAAGCTGAAGCCAGTCTAGGATGGCTTTCTGCCCTCCACACATTCCCATCCCACCCCATGGCAAGACCTTGGGAGCCATGTGCTGCCTTTGTTGGAAACAACTGCTGCATCAAGAATATTTATTTAGCGCTTTTTTTTTTTTTTTTTAAGAGCTCAGGCTGGAAAAACAAAATAATGGTGATTTTTACCTTTTGGGGAAGTTTCCACACGCAAGGAGATAGAGGTCAAAGGGAGTGAAAGGAAGGCCCAACTGCAAGAGACTCTCCCCCTGCTTCCCAGGCTCTTCCCTGTTCCTCTAGGTTCTTTGGTGATCCCACTGTGCTCGGGGGTTCTCACCCCTATTTCCTGTGCCCTAAAGGGGAACTTGTTTCTGTACCTGAAATGTTAAATCCCTCTCTGTCCCTCACATGAGAGCATTTGTGTCACATCCCAGGATTCTGACCCAGTGCCCCAAGAGAGGGAGGAACCCAGAGAGGCGGGAGCCTCAAGCTAGGGTCAGGGCCAGGGAGGGGTAAGGGGCAGTTCCTGGGATCGAGGAGCCAAATGTGCTTGCAGATATCACCACCAGATGCCTTTCACCAGTGCCCCTGCCATGGAATGACCTTCCCATGGCATCCAAAGAGCTGGATTATGGAACAGTCCTACTCCCCTCCATGGTCTCCTGTGTACCACCCCTCTGTTACAGGGCAGCCTCACCCAGTGTCACCTCGGGAGCAGGACAGGCCATAGGGAGCAGGATCCTTACTCTGTGACCTGAGGAGCCCCAAGTCACCTCCGGGACTGCAGTTACACACAGGGGCTGAGCTTCTGCAATTAGTGGCACTCATTGAAGGAAGTGCTATATTAATTATTGACAGGTGGTAGCTCAACCCCAGGTCTGTCACTTGGCAAAACTCCCCCTTGAGTTGGTTCCCACTCCAGGAACTGCCCAAAGCCCTGGAATTTCCTGGGGACGTGTGACAGGGTGGGCACTGTCCCAGGGGTACTCCCTCCTGCTCACTGGGGTCTGAAGGACCTGTCCTGTCCGAGAGGACCAAACACTTGGGCCATTTGTCACAGGCCACCAGGGGCCAGACAGCTTCTCTTCTCCTCCCCCACTTCCCACCCTCTGCCCAATCCTGGGAGCGAGCCCAGCACATCACAGCTCTGGTAGGAAATGAGGCCAACGGGCCACACATGGTGTGGGGGAATTGTCCCCACAGATCTCCAGGGGGGCTCAGGACCAGCATGACGAGTGCCAAAGCAGCACATACTCCCAAACTGAGGAGGCCTTGGAATGCATGAGGTGGGGTCAGGATGGAGCAGCTGCAAAACTGCCTTTGCCAAGGCTG
This sequence comes from Orthonyx spaldingii, assembly GCA_013397795.1. Classification (NCBI taxonomy): domain Eukaryota; kingdom Metazoa; phylum Chordata; class Aves; order Passeriformes; family Orthonychidae; genus Orthonyx; species Orthonyx spaldingii. The sequence goes on from VZTJ01001353.1 coordinate 395,228, forward strand.
CCAGAGCCAAAGGGATCCTGGACATGGCCTGTGCCAGGTTTCCCACCTGTGCTGCTCTGCTCTCCTCCCAGGCTGGAGGTGAGCCCATCCAGCTCCCCCACGGCTCCACTAGGATGAGTTCCTGGTGGTCCTGGTGCCTGTCATCCCTGCAGCCTTGCCCATGAGCCTGGATGTGAATCCCTACTGCCCGAGGAGTTCTGAGAATATCCCTGAGCTCAAGTATTTTGCCCGAGGTTAATTGTTCTGAGGGATGGCAGCTTTCGGCTCTTTCTCCAATAAAGGCGTAGGGCTGGCAGTGCCAGTGGGAGCTGCAAAACCAGAGAGGGAGTTTGGACAAATCCCTCTCGGCTCTGGAGCTCTCACAGAAGTCAGAACACAGCCCATGCTGGCCTGTGTGACAGGAACTCTGTCCTGCTGAGAAGTTTGCTCGTTCCCATTTCATGGAATCGACAGCCAGTGACACACAATAGAGAGGGACCGGTGCCTTTCACCTGCCCACAGGAACAGAATTCCATCTGCCGTGGGCTGGTTCTTGTTTTTACAACTGTTCCTGTGAGCAACACCGGGACCAGGACAAGAAGTGTCCTTTAAACTCTTTACATTCATTCTCCAACCTCACAGGTACAATAACAAAAGGGTGATCTTGAGTCATAGATTGCAAGATGACAGAATCATGGAATGGTTTGGGCTGGAAGGGAAGTTAAAGCTCATCTCATTCCACCCCCTGCCATGGGCAGGGACACCTTCCACTGTCCCAGATTGCTCCCAGCCCCGTCCAGCCTGGCCTTGGACACTTCCAGGGATCCAAGGGCAGCCGCAGCTTCTCTGGGCACCCTGTGCCAGGGCCTCTCCCCCCCCCCACAAGGAACAATTCCCTCCCAATATCCCATCCAACCTTGCCCTCTGGCAGTGGGAAGCCATTCCCTGTGTCCTGTCCCTGCATCCCTTGTCCCAAGTCCCTTTCCAGCTCTCCTGGAGCCCCTTTAGGCACTGGAAGGGGTTCTAAGGTCTCCCTGGAGCCTTCTCCAGTTGAACACCCCCAGCACTCCCAGCCTGGCTCCAGAGCAGAGGGGCTCCAAACCTGGGAGCATCTCTGTGGTCTCTTCTGGACTCACTCCAAGGCAAAGACATCTGCAACAAGCAACTGCCTATAATCCCTGCCCCCAAACTGGGTAGATGCTGAAGAAATGAGATGGTTTTGATTGAGTCACAGGCAGTGCACTGCAGGTCACCTGCCACCCTGAACTCATCCAGCTGGATTCCAGCGTATTCCTTCCCAAGATCCCAGCCTGGCACAGGTTTTTTCCTTGTTGAGATGCAGATGTTTAAAGAGCTCCACCCAGCCTTACTTAAAAACCCTATGAAATTTTCATGTTGTCGGTCTGTGGGGATGAGTTTAATGCTGTTTAATAAAGGCTGATGGCGCCTGAACTTCACAGCAGAGTTCCTTGGCAGACTCCCTGGTGGAGGCGGTGCTTGTCCCCGCTGCCTTTTTCACTTGATCTGTCAGCATGAGGAACAAGCCCTGGTGAGCCACGTGGCAACTGTACTCCTGAGACAGCAGAGAAAACCCTGTGTAGTTGTGGGTATTTTGTTCAAATGAGTCAGCATGGTGAAAATCTGTGTTCTGGGTTTTCCACACTGTCGGATTTTGCTCTAAACCAAGCTGGTCTGAGTTAGAGAGTCAGATAAATGCTCTCCCTACTGCCCAGGAGGGGTCTAGGGCAGAGGTGGGCAAAGACAACAGAATTGGACAGGACACAGCCCAATGTGATGCTGCACAGGTGGTGTCAGTGCTCACCTGGGAGCCCAGAGTGCTGCACCCAGTGCAGGTGTGTCAGCACCTGACAGTGCCTGAGCAGAGCCGCCAGCACAGGGACCCCGCCCGGAGCTGGCTCCAGGCTTGGGCTCAGAACCTCCCCGGCCCAACCTGGAGCCAAGGGCTCCACGGAGTCCCTTATGGCCTCAGGAACCCCCTCGCACCAGCCATGGGTCAGCTCCGCCCATCCATGAGCTAACGCTCCACACCCAGCCGAGGGCTGCTCCCAGCACATCCAGAGCGAGTTTGGAGCCTGCCCCAGCACTTCAGTCAGACAGGCTGGGGCTTTGATTAAGGCATGGCAGACTCCCAGTTTGATGGGATCTAAAGAGAAGAACTTCCCTGGGCACCTCACATTTGAGATCTGAGCGCCACCAGTAAGATATGGGAGCCAAATCGGAGCTCAGAGTTCGTCTGTTCACAAGACTGGAAGCTACTGGGTTAACAAACCCCACCCAGGGCTCAGATATGGCACCAGGCTTGTTATTTCCAAATTGAGATGGATCAAGCCAGATGGCAGGAGGGTGGGGAAGGGGCAAGGCAATCATTTTCCTTCCCCAGCTGGAATCACAGCCCAAGCTGGGGGACAAACCAGAACCACTGCTTGACCCACCAGGAGCCAGCTGTGTGCCGAGGGACAGAACAGACCAGCAGTTATTTATGGACACATTTCCCCATGGGTTTATCTCCTTAGAGGAACGGTGGAAGGGTGCAAACAGAATATCTCGCTGGAATTAGAGATCTTGAATTCAGAGTCCTTGGCTTTGAAAGGTGCCAATGACAAATGCATCTGGGCTGCAGGACCAAAAGGCATCCTGAGAATGGCACGAGGCGAAGTATCAGGTAGACACCTCTTAGACAAGGGCAGTCACCCAGGACTCTGCCACCATCTCCCAGACAGACTAGGAGTATCTCCCAGTGTCAGCCAGAGACAAAGGCAGGAGGTCCTTGCTGAGGAATGATCAACCAGGGCTTCACCTGGTTCCCCTCGATGGTGCAGGTCCATGACAGGGACACCCACATGGATGTCACAGCACACTTGGGTGGCACGTGCAGGAGGGACCTGCCCACAGCTCTGCAGTGTCATCAGCACCCACAGCCTGCTGGTGCCCACCTCCCCTTTCTCCCTGGGCTCTGGAATGTGAGGGCATGGATGCAGCTCCATCCCTCGGAAATCAGAGCAGAAATAATCTCAGCCCAGAAAGCAGAGCCATCCCTGTTGTGTTCTGTGACAGGAACAGCTCCTTGGCGCTAGGGGCTGAGCTCAGCACTGGGTCAGCACCAGTGTCCCCCAGTGTGGCCCCTGCCAGTGTGGCTGTGGATCCGTGTGTTCCTCTGGATCCTCTCTGGAGCAGGAATTGGAGCACCAGGCCAGGTTTTGCACTTCTGTTCAGATCTCTGAACAGAGCCCTTCAGAAACTGCCCAAGAACAGTGGGAGCCACAGGTGTCCCTGTCCTACATTCAAAGGCACAGCACCATCTGGTTATTTTGGTTTGAGCACCTGCCTCCTCTCTCCAGCGACAGCAGTGCTTTGCCAAGAGGTTGGGATGGAAGGGAGGCAGGTAGGAGGCACCTTGCCAGCCCTCGGTGCAGCAGGGCTGCCCTCGGCCTCCTGTTCCCTCACCTCTGGCTCAGCCCCACCTGCTCGCTGCTCGCTGGGACACCCCTGAGAACAGGGTGGTCCCCACGCCTGGGGTGGCAGTTTGTCCTCTCCTGGGGCACCAGGGGCTGCAGCCAGAGAGCAGATCCTGGCAGGACACAGCAGCCAAAGGAACAGAACAGTCATCAGCAGCTTGGACAGCCCTGGGCACTGCACAGACACAGTGCTGGCCAGGACATCAGGATTTTCTACATTAGCTAACAGCACTATGGGAGTTCTGGCATCCACCTGGAACGCCATCAGGGACAGTCAGGAGGAAATTTCTCATCAAGAAGGGCTGCTACTGCTCAGCATTTGCTCCTGGGAGGCTTTGCCTTAGACCCCTGGGTCCCCTTGAAATAACAAGCCTTTTATATTCCGTATCTTTATGCTTGGAAGGAGGGCACAGAACTTTGAAGCTTCCCCGGAAAGTTCATTTGCACACTTAGCCTTGGTTTGCTCAGGCTGCGCAGTCGGACCAGGGAGGGTTTAGGTGCTCAGACCACAATGTCTGTGGCAGTGAAAGGAGCAGAAAGGTACAATAAAATGGACTCAGGCCACCCTGATGCAGATGACCCCTTCCAGACAGCACCCTCAGGTTCCCCTCTGGCACCTAACACTGCATTGACTGCACCAACCCTCACTGAGCTCCTGGTGTGTCAGTCCCTTCACCAGCTCTTTCCTGGAGAATAAAGCCAGCAGCATGCTGGCAGTGCCAGGAGGAGCAGGAGGAACCATTTTGTGCTCATGTGGAAACAAACTTCCCACTGCAGCAGCTTACACTGGGCCAGGGGTGACTGCAGAGCCACCTGCCTCAGTCCTATTGCTCTGGGGACATCCTGACAGGAGCCGGCACCTCTTAGAGCCCCTCCCAGCGCCTAAAGAGGCTTATAAAAAAGGAAGAAAGCAATTTTACAAGGACAGATAGTGACAGGACAAGGGGCAATGGCTTCAAATGGAAAGAGAAGAATGGTTTAGATAAGATGATGGGAAGGAATTGTTCCCTGTGGGGATGGTGAGGCTCTGGCACAGGGTGCCCAGAGAAGCTGTGGCTGCCCCATCCCTGGAAGTGTCCAAGGCCAGGTTGGACAGGGCTTGCAGCAACCTGGGACAGTGAAAGGTCTCCCTGCCCATGGCAGAGGGTAAAGTGGGATGATCTTCAAGGTCCCTTCCAGCCCAAGCCACGCTGGACTCCGGGGGTTTGTCCTTGCCCAATCGGGGCTGCCCCGGGCAGTGTCTCTGCAGCACTGCCGGCTCAAGGCTCTGCGCAGGGGCTGCGACGCCCGCCTGGGGAGGGGAGGGTGACCTTGTCCTATATTTTAAAGGCCACTTTTCATCTACAAAAAGCAGCCAAACGAGGGCAGCAGCAGGGAGGAGAAGGATGAGTGGTGCAGTGCGGCGCGAGGCACAGGCGATGCCTCCTCAGCCTCTGTTCCCTCCCTGGCACAGCAGGGCCTGGGAAGGGGCTGCACCCAGCCCTGCTTCCCCTCCTGCCCTGCAACAGAGCTGTGGGGTGCAGGGAGGGCAGCAGGGAGGTGCCCAGAGAGGCAGAGCAGGGGGCTTTGAGACCCACAGCCCTGGATCGGGGTCCTTGAGTCACTTCCACCAGGGACTGGTGCAGCACCCCTGGAACAGAAGCCACAGCTCCCTGGTCCCGTGCCAGCCTTGTATTGGGTGTCAGACACCCAGGGAGTTCCAAACCCTGCCAGGAATGTGAAGCAGGACTCCAGCACATCCTATAGACATCTTACACGTGACCGTCCTTATCTTCTCAGCGAAAGGTAAGAATTCTCTGCAAGGGAACTGAGTTGCACCCTCACACTCCAAAGGTGTCCCCCAGCCTGGTTCAAAACTTAAGAACATCAATGCAGAAGCCCAAGTGCATGGTCAGCTTTGTCTGGGCAGCACAAACCTGATGGTGACACACAGACCCCTTCCCATCCACTTCCCAAGTATCCCAGGAACATGTCCTGTCCCTGTGAGCAGCACTGGCCTCAGGGGAAGGGCTGGACCTTGTCCCTGCCTGTCCAGGGCCCAGGGAAGAGGCATCCTGGTTGTCCCATCTGCTGGCACAGATCTGGGGATGAGAGCTCCTCCAAGCATCTTGTGCTGCAGCTGTGAGCTCTCACTCCAGGCTCTGGAAAGCACCTCGAATATATTCTTCAGCATTTTGCTGCTTCAGGGCTTTAATGACAAGTGCATCGCTTGGTTGGCAGGAGCTGGAGCTTCCCTCCTCCCTAGGAAGCATCAGCAGAAGAAAGAAAGGCTGGATTAGGGGCTGATGGTTTCCATTCAGTCTCCCATTTTCTGGGAGGAAAGATTACTCAAGTGCAGCTATTAGAGAAGAAAGCAGGTCCTGCCTCCCAACTCTAAAATTGGAAGGTTTGCTCTGGTTAAAACAATTCAAGAATTCCTATGAAAAAAACCCCAAAATGTCTGCAGAGGAAAGGACAGGGAAGGTCAGAGTAGGGGTGCCAAGGGCCACAACTTCTGCACCTTTAATCCAGAGGCAAAACGTTGCTCTGCACACAGGGGCCTGCTAAAGCCCAGCCTCGGACACTGCAGGGCCCTTCCTGTGCCTCCCTGCCTGATGTGAAGGTGGGTAAATGCCTGGAAGTGCCATCAGAGCATCCGTCTGGGATGGCCTCCTGCCCTTCTTCTCTCAATTCCTCTCTCCCATCCACTCCTCCCACACTGCCAGCCTCTCTTAAACCTCGACAGTGCCACAGTTTGTGACATCTGTCCCTGCTGGGAGCCCACATCAGTGCGAATGAGGGAGCCAGAACTGAGGGAATGTTTCCCAAACACCTGGGTGCTGCTCAGAAGTGCAGGCAGGGGAGTCAGCCCATGAGGCTGTGGCTGCTCAGAGTTCCAAGCTCCCTGGAGATGCTCTCAGAGAACATTCTCAGATGTTTTTGCCTCTAACAGTGGCCACAATTTGAAGTAAAAAAGGGAGGTTGTAGCCAGGTGGGGCTCGGGGTTCTCCCAGGTAATGAGTGACAGGACAAGAGAAACAACCTCAAGTTGCACCAGGGGAGATTTATGTTGGGTATTAGAGAAAATGTCTTCACAGAAAGGGTGGCCAGGCACTGGCACAGCTGCCCAGGGCAGTGGTGGAGTCACCATCCCTGGGGGTGTTCAAAAGCTGTGTTTGTGGCACTTGGGGACAGGGGCTAGTGGTGTCCTTGGCAGTGCTGGGGGAACAGCTGAACTCGAGGATCTTAGAGGGCTTTTCCAACCAAGGCACTGTGCCCTTGGTGGCACAACTCTGGGGTCAGACTTGGGCTCCATTTCCATGGGATCAGCTCCTTTGGGATAGGCTCAGGGCTGAAATTCGTGAATGGAGCCAAACCTGGGAATGAAGGTTCCTTTATGAAACACCAACCTCCCATTAGTGCCAGGGCCCTGCCGTGGACATCGTGTTGTGCCAGTGAGCCAACCTGGACAGGGACTGGGCAGGAACTTACAGGGGTGCCCAGCACCATGGAGGAAAAGGGGCACCAGGATTATCTGGAACCAACACCAAGAAGAAAGAAAATATAGTCACAAAGCCACTTCTGTGAAAATCCTCAGTGTCCGGAGGAAAGGTAGGGCAGGGAGTCCGGAGGCTGTGCTGAGCTGCAGAGGTGCAGGACGAGCTTCTGCAGCCCTGGAGAGCAGCCAGGGGCTGTCCAGAGCTGCCTTCCAGCCCCTCACTCGGGGTGGGATCAGGGTGGTGCCCCAGTGGTGCCCGGAAGGAAAAAAGGGGAGGAAATGAGGGGAGGAAACAAGCCCTGCAGCAGCCCCTGGGACAGTCCTAGTGCTCATTGTCTTTACCAGGGGTTAGGCTCGGTTGATCATTAATGTTAATGGCTGGGTAAATTAGCACACTGTGAATTTGCCATGCTCCTACTGTCAGCCAACCTCCCCCAGGCATCGGTGGCACCAGGGCACCAGTAACCTGCTCGCAGAGCCAGGGCTGCATGCCAAAGGGCTTTATTCTATTTAAAAACTCAAAGCAAACATGAAAACAGAGCCAACCACTCCTGCCAGAGAAGAACAGAGTCTGACCAGAGGGACAAACATCACTGTCACCTCCCTGCACATGTGATGGAGGAGCCAAAGGGAGAGACTCTCTCCATAGAAACACAGAATGCTTTGGGTTGGAAGAGACCTCAAGGATCATCTAATTCCACCCCTGCCATGGGCAGGGACACCTTCCACTATCCCAGGTTGCTCCAAGCCCCGTCCAACCTGGCCTTGGGCACTGCCAGGGATCCAGGGGCAGCCACAGCTTCTCTGGGCACCCTGTGCCAGGTCCAAAGAGCTGGTTGCAGTACTCCAGGTGTGCCAAGGTAGGGTGAAGGAAGAGCAGGCAGAGGGTGAAGGAAGAAGCCACCTCCTGACCACCCATCCTCTCCCCGTGATGGATCACACCCTAGCCCTGACCCAAAGGCATCAATCCTATTGCAGCCTAGATCCAATCTTCCTTATCTCCTTACCACATCTCCATCTCTATTTTTTCTCATGAGATGCTCTACTCCTTGAATTCTGCTACTGTCTCTTGTCACTGCTGGTATGAGCCCAGATCACATCATCCTATTGTTACCCAGCTCCTGATTTCCGGGTACACGCTGTCTCTGTCGGGAGGCAGCTCCACGCAGCCCAGCGCTCCCCTCGGAGTGAGCTGGGGAGCTCATGTTGCCATGAGCAAAACAGCATACCTCTCTGTCATCTTCCACGTGCTCCCAGCCCCCTGCACTGCTCAGCTGGTGGGGGCTGAATGGCCTGGGGTTCCCCACTCCTCAGCCCCACACACAGCAATTTCCCATGGGCAGAGCTCCAGGCTCTGCTCCGTGTCCCACGCCCAGGCACGGCCGAGGGGCCAGGGCTGTGCTGCCCAGCAGCAAGAGCAGCAAAGGAATTCTGCTCCTTCCACTTTCTGCCATCACTGTGATTGTGTCCCTGAGGGGTGTAGCTTTCCTGTTTCCT
>VZTJ01001355.1:12655-23970 GCA_013397795.1 Orthonyx spaldingii
TCCTTATCCATGGTCCCACTGCCAGGAACAGCCTGTACCCATGTCCTACAGCCCTGCCCCACGTCCCACAGCCATGAACAGCCCTTGCCCACATCCCACAGCCAGGCATTGCCTTGCCCCATGACCCACAGCCAGGAACAGCTCTTAGCCATGGTCCCACAGCCATGATCCCAATCCCCCAGCCAAGAACAGCCCTGCCCCACGACCCACAGCTAGGAACAGCTCTTATCCATGGTCCCACTGCCAGGAACAGCCTGTACCCATGTCCTACAGCCCTGCCCCACGTCCCACAGGCAGGAACATCCCTTACACACGTCCCACAGCTCTGCCCCACGTCCCACAGCCATGAACAGCCCTTGCCCACATCCCACAGCCAGGAATGTCTCTTCCCCACATCCCCCAGCCGTGATCCACATCCCCCAGCAATGAACAGCCCTTCCCCACATCCCAGAGCCATGATCCACATCCCATAGCAATGAACATCCCTTCTGCACGTCCCATAGCCAGGAACATCCCTTCCCCGTGTCCCACAGCCATGATGTACATCCCACAGCAATGAACATCCCTTCTCCACATCCCACAGCCAGGAATATCCTTTCCCCACGTCCCACAGCCATGATCCACATCACCCAATAATGAACAGCCTTTCTCCATGTCCCACAGTCAGGAATGTCTCTTCCTCACATCCCACAGCCATGCTCCACATCCCATAGCCAGAAACACCCCTTCCCCACGTCCCAGAGCCATGATCCACATCCCCCAGCAATGATCACCCCTTTGCCATGTCCAATAGCCAGGAACATCCCTTCCCCGTGTCCCACAGCCATGATCCACATCCCACAGCAATAAACACCCCTTCTCCACATCCTACAGCCATGATCCAAGTCTGACAGCAAGGAGCATCCCTTCTCCATGTCCCATAGCCAGGAACATCCCCTTTCCATGTCCGACAGCACTGCACATCCTGTCTTCACACCCTGCAGCACTGAACGCCCCTTTTCTACAGCCCACAGCCAGGAACATCCCTTCTCCACACCCCACAGCACTCCAACACCCCTCATTCCGTGCTCCCAGGCTGGGGGAAGGCCGGGATGCTCCGTGAGGAGGATTTTGGGATGCGGGGCCGGCGCTCCCAGCCCCCGCTCCGGCGGCACGGCAGCAGCACCCCGTGGTACTGCACACACACTGCACCCACAGAGCTGCTGCTGCTGCTGCCTCACTGCCCCTCAAACTGCCCCAAAACCACGGCACAGGCGGCTGCTGCTCACAATCAGCTCAAACATTCCCGGGTTTGGGAAGTGGGGGCATCCCAAGGACACCAGGCTATGGCAGGGGGGTGAGGGGGCACAGTGGCAACGGCAGCCCCGAGCCCACAGCAGGGCAATCACAGCTCGGCCCCTCCCGAGGTCCCCACAGATCCAAATCCTTCCCTGCTGCACTCAGGATGGAGCTGAGCTGCAGTTTGGGACGGAGGAAGGGCGTGTGCCCTGACGCAGCACGAGGAATTAGGTCAGGCAGAAGGCAATTCCTTGCTGGGAGCTGGCCTGGGATCACAGGACTCTGTCCTGACCTGCAAGGATCCAGGTTATCCTAAAATACATCCTGGGAGTGGCACCACCTCCCTTCACAGCCCAAGTGACAATGACAAGGGTGTCCCTTCACACTGACAGCGATGCCGGAACTTTTTGGGAATTAAGGGTGCAAGGGTTTGGTTTCAGCAGCTTAAAATGGAGCTTCTCTTGCTGGTAGGCAACGGAGAACGGGACATTCTTTTCCCAGCTGTTTGTTAATCCAAGCACCACCTTTTGTCCATCTGCCATGTTTCACTGAACACATGGATTGTGCATTCCCTGGAGCAAGAACTGTCTTCCTCGTTACTTGTCAGCACAGCATTGGACACAAAGGAAGCCCCAGCCCATATCTGGGTTTTTGTAAGGCTCCTACAGAACAACCAGGGCAGCTTTGTGGAAATCCACATTCCTCCCCTCCAACTATTTTCTAGACTCAGAGGGGTTGGTCACTGCTTGGAACAGTGCACAAGTCCAGGTCCTGCCAGTCTGGGTGACCTTTTCTACAACAAAGTGCAATAATGTACATTTTTGCCCACCAGCCTGACACTTCCCACACCTAACCTTCGTAGAATTTATCAACAAGATCAAACTTCAGCTCTTTTGCACACCCTGGACGTGGCTCCACCTTGCAGCCTATGATTCCTAGGATTTGTTCCTCCACTGGCTGAAGTGACTCAATGACTCCTTTCATCATTCAGCCTGTTTTAGAACTAATAACACAGCTCAGAACAAATTCACAGTCAGCTCATCAGTGACTTCTGAAGACCAGACAGAACCTTCTGCGCCTTCACAGCAGAGAGAGAGGAGGAAAAAAAAAAAAAAAAAAAAGAAATGAGGACAGGAAGAGCCTGGAATGCCCTTTCTGCAGAATTAGAGGTGAAAGAACCAGCCTGGCTTAGAAACAGACACAAACCTCCCACACCCAGGGAGGGAACACATCAGGAGCCTTTCCCACACCCAGGTGGGCACTGACCTACTGCATCTGCAGCGCCAGGCTCTGCTTTGAGCTGGGCAGGCTGGGGGGGCACAGGACTGCTGTTGTTTTTCACAGTGTCTGTGCTTGTAACAGAGGTAGTTTCTTTCCGAGAAACTTTTGATACCGGAGGCTCCTCCACGGCCATCCCGCTCTGCCGCTGCCGCCGGCGCTTCTTGCTCCACAGCTCGTGGCAATCCTGCCAGTGGGGGAGGCTGCGAAAGAGCAGAGAGTGAAAAAGGTGGCAGGGAAACCCAGGGAATGCTCAAAACCCACAGGAAGTTCTCAGCACAGAGGGTGTTGCTTGTAGAAGTTGTGGCCTTGCCCCTGGATCCCTGGAAGTGTCCAAGGTCAGGTTGGATGGGGTTTGGAGCATCCTGGGACAGTGGAAGGTGTCCCTGCAGGGGTGGCACTGGATGGGCTTTAAGGTCCCTTCCCACCCAAACCATTCCATGATGCAACTCTGTAGATCCATGTAACATTGCTCTGCTTGTACAGATGGAAAAATGGACTCAGGAGGGGATGGTGGAAGGAAATTCCTCCCTGGGAGGGTGGGGAGGCCCTGGCACAGGGTGCCCAGAGAAGCTGTGGCTGCCCCTGTTTCCCTGGCAGTGTCCAAGGCCAGGCTGGAGTAACCTGGGATAGTGGAAGGTGTCCCTGCCTGTGGCAGGGGTGAGACTGGATGAGTTTTATCATTACTTCCAACCAAACCATCCCGGGATTCCGCGATCCCTGACTTCAGTCAGACTGTTACAGGAAGGGGCAGAACCTCGAGGCAGGAAAGGCAGCATAATTGCAGGGAAATCATTTACTTTGCACTGGGATCTCATCCCTGAATGTGCTGGGATCTCACTGCAGGGCACAAAAAGCCCCCTGAGTGCAAGTCCTCCAAGCTCTGGGAGTCGGGGAAAGGCAAGTCCTTTAGGAAATGCCCTGCCTTGAGGAATTCTGAATGGAACAGGGACCTCAGAAGTTGTGGCTGCACTTTCACACAAACCAGTCAGAGTTTCATCACCTGCATGATTGGAGTGGGAGAAAGGTGAGTGACACTGCTCAGCCCTTGCAGTCAATTAACACACAGCCTTAACGAGGCCTGACCAGCTCTCCAGGGCAGAGACAGGGGTGTGCTACATGGACTCTTGCACACCTTCCAACAGAGCTCTAGAGCACCTTACAAACATTAAACTGGGCTTTATAAACCCAGCCTGTTATCAGGCAGAAACCCAACAGCACAGGAAGAGCCATTTGCTCAACCACACGACCAAATACAAGAGAAAAGAACCCAGAAATCGTAATTTTGACTGAAAAAAATCTCCTGGTCTCCTTCCCAAAGCTCCCAAAGGTGAGGGGTGGCAGCTGGGACTTACTCTGGAGGTGCCATTTTGCTGAGGTCAACGTCCTTCAGGAAGTCACTGTGCAGGGCCTGCTCTGCTGTGCAGCGCTTGCCGGGGTCCAGAGTCAGCATGTGGTCCAGCAGGTCCAGGGCAGACGAGGGAATGCTGTGGGGAGAGCAGGAAACACGGATGAGTTCATGGAAAACACGCGGAAAAGCTCCGTGTCACAGAGACACCTCAGCCCTAAGAGGAATTCACACAGCCAGAGCTCACTGCACCTGACACAGCAGGGCAGGCATCGGGAGTGGGGAGGAGCTGGAGCTGTGTCTGGGAGGTTTAGGCTGGATTTTGGGAAAGGTTATTCCCTCAGAGGGGGGTCAGGCACTGAACAGGCTCCCCAGGGAATGGGAACAGCCCTGAGGCTGCCAGAGCTCCAGGAGGGACTGGACAACGCTCAGGGATGCACAGGGTGGGGTTGTTGGGGTGTCTGTGCAGGGCCAGGAGCTGCACTGGACGATCCCTGTGGATCCCTCCCAGCTGAGGATACTCCATGATTTCCTCACTCTTAATTTTTGCCATTTGTGAGAAGCCCCTGTGCCACAAGTCCCACAACATCATCCCACAACCAGAGACCGTCCCCTCGAAATCAGGCAGCGCCAGCACCCCGAGGATGCCACAACACTTCCAGGAGAGCTCCCAGTGCTGCTCCCAACCCCAGGGAACCTCTCTGGAGGTGGATGAGGTGCTCAGGAAGGGGACAGGGATCCCAGCCCGACTCACAAGGAGAACTCCTCGCGCAGGCGCCGCCGGTATTGCTTCTTGGGCTTCATAGTGTTGAAGTAGGGCAGCTTGATGACATCTGGCCACACGGCTGGGCAGGGGCTCCCACAGAGCCGGCTGGGGAGCAGGGCAGCACAGTCAGGAGCAGCAGAGCCACCAACCCCAGGGAAAAACACCTTCCTAAGCAACCCACTGCAGGAATTACCCAGGTCTGGGCACAGCTCGGATCAGGTGTTAAAAAAGGGAGTGGAGGGAAGAGGAAAATGCTGAGCTTGAGTTTATAAGCCACCCAGCACAATGGGATTTTGTTTTTCTTGCTATGGATTTTAAAATGTTGATGTTTCTTACTTTCAACTTTCCAAACTCACTAAACTTTATTATTTTTACAGTAAGGGTGGTGAGGCCTGGCACAGGTTGCCCAAAGAGGCTGTGGACTTGCCCCAGCCCTGGAAGTGTCCAAGGCCAGGTTGGACAGGGCTTGGAGCACCCTGGGATGGTGGGAGGTGTCCCTGCCATGGCAGAGGGTGGGACTGGATGGGCTTTAAGGTCTCTTCCATCCCAAACCATTCCAGGATTAAAACTTCCACTGTGAGAACTAATTCAGGTTCCTGAGTTTTGGACTCGGCAAACAGCAAAGCTGACTCAGGGCACATAAATCAGCAACCACACACCTGATGCAGGTGTGGACACCTGACCATTCCCATTTGCATTCCCAGCCATTCCTGGCCCTATTTCCCAGGCAGGTTAGAGAACAAGGGCTCTCCTAACTCGCTGCCTGCGTGCACGAGCAGCTCCTGCAGCACCTCCCCTCGCAGCCGTGCGTGCGCAAAGCTTTACCTGATTAATTCAAGCTGAGCCAGTTCCAGATTGGCTTGAAAAATCGGCTTCTTTGTAAACAGTTCCCCGAGGATACAGCTGGAAGGAGGAAAAGCAAAGAGGTCACGACAGCAAACCCTGGGGATGAGCAGCTGAACACGGCAGCGTTTGTGCTCAGGAGCAGCTTTGCCTGAGGAGGGTGATTTGCATCAGGGCTTGTAGTGACAAAGTGACCTGTGTGTATGGAGTCCCCAGCCCCAGGCTCCTGGGAATCACCTCCCTGCAAGTGGCTGCTTCATGCAGGAAGCCCCTGACACGTTAACTCTTTGCAGGGAAAGGAGGAAGTGTCAACGTGCCAAGAGAAAGAGGCAGAGGTCTCATCTCCTCCAGGTTCGGCTTTTGTTTGGATTTTTCAACTTTTCTCTGCTGGCCCAAGTCATCCCCAGCTGCTCGTGGCTGTCAGGGTCAGCAGAGCTGGGTTTGTGCACAGGGGAGAGAGGCAGCACCTCTGACTCCTGCAGTCCTCTCCTTAAACCACCAGGAATCAGTGCCAGAAGGAGCTGTGGGAATGGGAATAACCCCACGCATGTGGAACAGGGCACTGAGCAGCAACTGGGCCTCACAGTCAGCAATTATAATTAATTACTGCTTTTACCAACCTCTGTTGGTGTTATAAACCCTGCTGAAGTTGAGCTGGGAATATCCCAGTGGGAAGTGCACACTCTGGGGAATCCAGCCTCAGCTCTGAGTGCTGAATCCTCCAGTCTCTGGTTCTGAATCACTTGGAAAAATGTTCCATCTTTGTGGCTCCACTGCCCAGACTCCTGTTTCTCAGGCCTCCTACACTACTGAAACTTCCTGAAACCTGAAGTCTCTACTTAGAAATGTTTTAGCTGAAAAAAACCACCCAGTGACAAATAGCAACTTGAAGAGTTCAGGGAAAAATTCTCTAAAAAACCACACTGAAGGAGTGAGCAGCACAAGGCAAAGGTGTCACCCCTCCTGGGCTTTGTCACCACTCTTGACCTCAAGGTTACATCAATAGCAGGTTGGTTCGCATTTTAAATTGTGAAAATTTTATTTTTTTACCCTTTCTTATTTTAAACCCAATTCTAGGAGTTTTTCTAGGGTTTCAGCGAGGTGACACACCCCTATCCCTCACAGCACAGCACTGTGAATTACTCCTGTCTCATCCTAACACTGCTGGGACAGACCCAGCTGTGGGAATGGGCACAAATCGAGGAGCTGCTCCCATGGGAATGCTCAGGAGCTGCTTCCCAGAGCCAGGGGAGCCCAGCAGGACTCACCCACAGCTCCACACGT
Organism: Orthonyx spaldingii; assembly: GCA_013397795.1. Lineage (NCBI taxonomy): Eukaryota > Metazoa > Chordata > Aves > Passeriformes > Orthonychidae > Orthonyx > Orthonyx spaldingii. The sequence goes on from VZTJ01001355.1 coordinate 19,453, forward strand.
CGATGGCAGGGGTGTAACGCTCCTCCCCCAGCAGCAGCTCTGGGGGTCGGTACCACAAGGTGATGACTTTGTTGGTGTAGGGACGGCTGCAAAGCAAAAAAAAAAAACAAACCACAAATTAAAACTCATCCCAACAACCACAAAACACTGAGAAATTGGTTTTATTTCCCAGCTGTCAGTGGCAGCAGGGAGGTTTCACATGTCTGCGCTTCCAGAGCTGCTGGGTGAGATAAAAACAGCTGAGGAGGTACCATGGATTTTACAGGAATCAACACTTGTTGGAAGTACCCAAAACTGAAAATCCCTGACCCTCAGCAGGCTGCCACCACTGAATGGTGACTGATCTTGGAGCAAAACCTGCTCCAGGGCAGGTCAGAGGCAAGCTGAGATGTTTTGGCTCCTCATGAGCTGCTCTTCTCATGAAAAGTTATTAAAAACCAGCCAGGAGTGTATTTGTCCAACAGCTGGAGCTGGATGGTGCCACTCACACTGGAAATAATTTCTCAGGGCTTCCAAGTGAGGGATTATTAAGAAGAAAGAAGCTCACCCCACCCAGGTGAGCCCTTTCCCCTTCCTCACCTCTCCTCCGAGCTGTAGAGTCGGGCGAGCCCAAAATCTGCAAGTTTGATCTGCCCACTGAAAGACAAAAAAAAAAAATAACCAGTCCCTGGTTTGAATCACAGTTAAATCACAGAATTACAGAATGTCCTGAGCTGCAAGGGACCCATCAGAACCCAACTCCTGCTTGAACCCCAGTTAAAGAGTGAGGAAAACCCTCCCTGCAGCAGAAAGGCCTCACAAAGCCACGTTTGCAGGAATTACTGCCAGGCTTAAATCTCCACTTCTGATTTAACGCTTCAAAGAAATAAAAGGCGAAAAAAAAAGAAAAAAAAAAAANAAAAAAAAAAGGGAAAAAAAAAAAAAAAAAAAAAAAAAAAAAGAAAAAATCACCAAAAGAGCACCAATAACTCAGTGTCACCTGTATCACAAACCATTCCCAACAGGCCAATGGCCCAGAGATATTTTTTTAGGTGGATATTCAGACATTTGGTTGTAATTCTGGACAAGATTCTTCTCACACCTCCTGCTCCTGAGCACACCCGAGGTGAGGGCAGCACTGAGTGCTCACAGCTAAACCCAGGGAAAAAGAGGTGGAGAAAAGTGGATCCAGTCCCAGGTTACCTGTTGTTCAGTAAGATGTTGGAGCACTTGATGTCTCGATGAAGGAAATTCTTTTTGTGACAGTAATCCAGACCCTCCATTAACTGTTTCATGAAAGACTTGATATGGTCCTCTGAGAAATGCACCAAGCCAGATTCTAGCAGCCCCATTAGGTCATGGTCCATGTACTCAAACACAAGGTAAAAGGCACCTGGGATAATAAACAGAGAAATGGTTGGAAACAAAAGGAGAGACACAAAAAAAAAAGAGGACGAATGAAAGGAGATTCAATTGTTGAAAGAGTCTTTTTTGTGCACTATTCTGCTGGAGTTTAACACAGTCCTGTGATGTTTTGGGCTTACTTTTCATTCAAGGGATTAAAAAAACCCCAAAATAACAAAGTAGGCCCACTAAGTTGATATCTGAAATGAAATATGCGCTCAAAATAAATTCCTTTGAAGTTCTGGCCATGTCTACCTACAGGTTTTGGTTATTTTCTTTCAGGAGAGTTTGTTGAAGAGATCACTGCCATGCATGATTTAAACTTGTGTTTGTGCTGTTCCCTTCTCTCTCCTGGAAGAGAAGGTCTCAAACAAGAGCCAGTGGGATGCTAAAACTCTCTTCTTCCACAGTGACTGAGGACAAAAAACTTTTCACACTATTAATAAGTTTGCTGCCACCAATCAGTGCTAGAAATGACCCTGTAAAGGGTTTGTTTTTTTTTTAAAAGAGTGACTCTGCAGGAATGCAATCATCCTTTGATCAACCCACTTGAGCTGGAACCTTTGAGGCGAGGTCGGATCCAGACCCAACCTCGCTGGAACCGTGGGAGGAACACAAAGCACCAAACCTCCCTCAGAGCTGAGTTTTACACTAAACCACGGGGTTGCAGCAGGGGAAAACCACCCCTGCAGCCAAGCCTACCTTTGTCCTTCTTGAAATCCAGTGCATCTTGTTTGTCCGTGACGATCTCCTTCATGTTGACGACGCTGCGGTGGATGAGCTGCCGCAGGATTTTGATCTCCCGGATGGCCGTGATGGGGAACCCTTCCTTCTCATTGTCCAGGCGCACCTTCTTCAGAGCCACCAGCTCACCTGCCAGGGCACACAAGGGGTCACAGCAGGGTCACAGCCTGCCCACCTCGCTGCCAGCAGCTCCCAGGGAAGTTGGGAGCAGCCCCGAGCACAATAAACGCCCACCAAGGGACAGCAGAGGCAGCCTGAGTTACCTCCCTGCTCGTTTTAGTTCAATCGCTCTGCCAGGAGTTCTCTGGGCTTTTCCTAAGCTGCTCCAGCACAAAGAGGGAGCAGAGGATGACCCTGGAATTTCCCAAGCTCTGCTACAATAAAGCCTGACAAAGCCCCGTTTAAAAAGCAGGGGTTCAGCTGGCACCTGTGGCCACCACAGTCCTCTGAGCAGGTGTCAAACCACACCCCAGGGCACAGGATCTCACCAGCACTGAACTCAGGCTTCCAGAGCTCCTGGAATTCCAGAGCTCCAGGAACCTGAGCTCCTGGAATTCCAGAGCTCCAGGAACCTGGGCACTAAACTCAGGATTCCAGAGCTCCAGGAACGTGGGCACTAAACTCAGGACTCCAGAGCTCCTGGAATTCCAGAGCTCCAGGAACATGAGCACTGAACTCAGGATTCCAGAGCTCCAGGAACCTGGGCACTAAACTCAGGACCCCAGAGTTCCTGGAATTTCAGAGCTCCTGGATTCCAGAGATCCAGGAACATGGGGACTAAACTCAGGACTCCAGAGCTCCTGGAATTCCAGAGCTCCAGGAACCTGGGGACTAAACTCAGGACTCCAGAGCTCCTGGAATTCCAGAGCTCCAGGAACCTGGGGACTAAACTCAGGACTCCAGAGCTCCTGGAATTCCAGAGCTCCTGGAACCTGGGGACTAAACTCAGGACTCCAGAGCTCCTGGAATTCCAGAGCTCCAGTAACCAGAGCTCCTGGAATTCCAGAGCTCCAGTAACCCGGGCACTAAACTCAGGACTCCAGAACTCTTGCCCTTCTGCCCCTTTTGGAAAACACCTGATGGAAGTGCTTATCCCAGGGCTGGCATCACTTCTCGTCCTGCAGGTGTCTGTCAGTGTGGAGCAGCACTGGAAGGGAGTTCAGCACACCCACAAAGCCTGGGATTGAATTTACCTGGAGCCATCCTCACCTGTGTCCTTGTCCTTGGCTTTGTACACCTGCCCGTAGGTCCCTTCTCCGATTATCCCGATGATGTCGAACTTATCCACGCAGCGCTTGCCCCAGTCGCTTTCTGTCTGCCTCCTCTCCCCATAGCGAGGACAACAGATTCTGCAGGAGGGAACAGCTCTGTGAGACCCCAGTGCCATCCCAAAAATCCCACCTGCTCCACTGTGTCAATCCCTAAAACCCCAAAAGTAAAGCTCAGGCACGTCGGCTTTGCACTCCAAGAATTGGAATGTTCAGTTGAATGTGTTTTTTCTTTAATGTTCAGTTTAATGTACTTTTTTTCTTTAATGTTCAGTTTAATGTATTTTTTTATTTAATGTGGTTTTTTTCTTTAATGTTCAGTTTAATGTGTTTTTGCTGTATAATCCCAACTATTCCCACTACAGGCACTGCTGAACAGGAATATCATCCTGGATAGCATTATCCTACTACAGTAGGACAAAAAATAATGTTTGGGGTGTTTTGCAAGATGCTGGATATTTGATTTTTATTTAAGACACTCTGTACTAAACATCAGGGGATTCTGCTCCCTCAACAACTGCTTAAATTTGTTATCCAGGAAGTTCTCGATGCCTTGAACAAGGAATCCCAGAATGGTTTGGGTTAGAAGGGACATGAGATATGATCCAATCCCACCCCCTGCATGGGCAGGGACACCTTCCACTACCCCAGGTTGTTCCAAGCCTGGCCTTGGACACTTCCAGGGATCCAGGGGCAGCCACAGCTTCTCTGGGCACCCTGTGCCAGCGCAGTTCCATGGCCAAAACTTAAATCATGAAGTGCCTGAAGAAACCAAATCTCCCATTTGGAACAACCAGTTTTTGGAAGCAATGAGAGCTTCATGCAAAGCTTTGGAATACAGGCACGGCCAAACCAAAGACAAAAGAGCTTTTGGGGTAGATGTGGCTAGAGGTTGGACATGACACACTCCAGCAACTTCTACCACGAATTCTCACAGAAATGGGCCGAGCTGCCTTTAGCTGAGGGTCCAAATATGAAACAACCCAGAGGAAACAGTCATTACACTGAATAATACAGAAATAGGAAACTTGTTTTCTCCCCCATCTCACTGCCCTCAACAAAGAGCTCTCAAACGAGTCTGGGCACTTAAGAGACTCAAATATTATAAAAAAAAAAAAAAAAA